>APFE031345822.1:20288-37529 GCA_000404065.3 Pinus taeda | reverse complement strand
AACTGTCGGACTAATACCATGAACCAACCATAAGATTTCCCATGTGCGTGCGCTTTTCTCTACATGAAAGTGCGTGAACTTTTCTCTGCATGAAAGTGCGTGAACTTTTCTCTGCGTGAAAGTGCATGAACAAGAAAATAACTTTTCTGCACTATAATTTATTCTCTGCATGAAAGTGCGTGAACTTTTCTCTGTGTGAAAGTGCGTGAACCAGAAAATAACTTTGCTGCACTTTAATTTATCATTTGAGATGAGTGGGTTGCCATCAAGTACAAGATATATATCATAATGCCAACAAACACTACATGTTGCATTGTGAAGATGGGTTGTAGTAGAGGTGTGGAGTGATAAGAGGCCAAATGTTAAATCAAGTCCACTAGATTAGTCCCCAAGTTGAAGCAAGGAGGAAGATGCAAAGAAATCAAAGAAAAATTAAGAGATCACAAGCTCAAGGGGAGCTGCACTATTAGTAGAAGAACACATCACCCATTGGACTAAAAAAGAGATGATTTCTCAACTAATGGATGATTTGCATATCTTATATGAAGTACTCTTATTTCATTTAAGTAGAAGATTTAGTTTTTTCCCATTAGTAATGAGTTCATGTAAATAAGTGGTTTTCTTTGCATGTTCCTTAGTTGTCAATTGGGATCGCCATGTCAATTGGTATCCCTTGGTTCAGTTGGAGTAACCTTATGTGCTATGGACATCTCTTTTTGAGAAAAAGTCATGGAGGGTTCATGGTGCATTATCTAATTGGTATCCAATTTATTGGTACAATTGGTGTTATTTAATCAACAATCTCTAGTTAGAACAGCATTATCTCAGTGGTAGAAGAGTTGGGGCCTCATGTGAGTAGCTTCTCCCAAAAAAAGTTGGTGCTTTTGATTTACACCATAATAAAATAGGCTTTTGTGGGTTTTTATCCTGAAAATATTTCCACATTAAATCATTGTGTACAAATGTCATGTGAATGTTGCATTGCTATTTGTAATTTGAAATTGATTGAATGATTAGTTAAATAAGTGTAAAATTTTTAGAATACTGATTCACCCCACCTTGCTATTAGAATTCCTTGATTCCCAACACATGATTGTTGATGTATTGAAAAGAAAATTTTCCATGGGTAAAACCATGGACTTATACCCATGGTATTCAATGGGAAAAACCTATAAAAGAAAAAGGAAAACAACACACAATTTTGGTTGTTTGAGAGTATATTAGAGATTGAGTGAAATAAGAGTACTTGAAATGAAAAATCTTAATTCTTAGATATCAAAAAAAAATAACTAAAGAAGATTCGTGAGCATCTAGGATCTGAAAATTATAAAATAAAACATCATTAACAAATTCAAAAAAACTTGGATCTAGCAGTTAACAAGAGAATAATAATAGATATATAAGAAGTAATTATTGATGTGATCATGTGTGTGGTTGAAGATTAAATGTAGGTGTTGCAATAAAGAAGCTAGTGCTTTGTACTTCAGTGAGAAAAAGAAGAAAATGACCTAACTAGATCACAAATGATGCTCAAAGACATATCAACAAACAAAGGTTTAGAAATTAGAGTTAACAATGCATAGAAGAAAATGGAACTATGGTCAATTTATGAAGTGGGCATAATATTGAAAATTTTAGATTTGAAGAGTGAGATTCAATCAATAGAAAAGTAAATTAAGAGAAGAATGACCAAAAATAAGATTCTCAAGGATATTTAATTGAATCAATATCGAATAAAAGAAAGAATAGCTAGTCACATAGAAAAGGATCCTAGATCTGACCATTTGAGAGTCAAGTTGTAGAAAAGAAACTTCTCAAAGAGAAAATTAGAGATCTAATTTGTGAGGATATTTACTTGAATTAGAGAATAAAAAAGGAATATGTGGGTGTAAAGCAAGGAGAGATATATCAATTATGTGAATGAATAAATTAGTCACATATTTCAGTAAAGAAAATTTAATTTTGAGTTTTAAAATTGATGAAAGAGGAATCTGAAAGGTTGTGCAAGTTGGTGCTTGCAGATTAAGAAGTTGGAGCCTCTTTCAGGTTGGTTCCTATAAATATTAGGAGGTTGGTGCCTCTTGTAGGATGGTTCCTACAAATAATTGGAATCAAAACTTTCAGCAAGTTGGTGCTTACGCAAATCAAGGGGGTTAGTGCCTCCTACAAGTGGGTGCTTACAAATTAGGGAGTTGATGTTTCCTTTCAGTTGGTGTTAGTAAATTTTATGTAACAATAGATTGAAACTTGTGTTAAGAAAAAAAAATAAGATTTGTGATGTTCTCCTTTTATGGTTTTCCATGTAAAAATATGTGTCTCATGTGTATCTATTATTTGAATTAGGGTACCTAGTGTTATTCTTGATTGCGATTTAAATAATTTCAAATATTGTTAAGAAGTACATAATATTAATTCATCGCCTTCTAATTATTATCTTGTTTAATAACAATTGGTATTAGAGATAGTTCCTTCAACAATAGTTTAACAACTGGAAGGTAGATTTAAGGAAATGGGTAGGCAAGAAGAAGTTCCACCAACAAAGCTCCATTATTTACTTGAACAAATTATGCATTTTGGAAGGTTTGAATGAGAACATACTTAATGTCTCTTGGTGTAGATATTTGGGACGCAATACAAAATGGGTACGAAAACCAAATTGTATTAATGAGTAAAGATGATTAACAAGTATTCACCAACAATTCTAAATCTATGAATGCAATCCTAAGTGGACTATTTGAATCTGAGTTAGTCAAGGTTATGCACTATAAGAAAGCTATTGTCATATGCTATAAGATAATGAGTAGTTATGAAGGTGATAATAAGGTGATGAAAGAAAAACTTCAAGGCTTTAGAATGCAATTTGAAGCATTAAAGAAGAAAGAGGAAGAGGATACAACCAAGTCTTTCCTTAGAGTGGATGAAATAGTCAATACATTCACAGAGCTTGAAGAAAAATGTGGATGATTCTTTTGTAGAGAAAAAGTATTGAGATATTTTCCAACCACATTTGATGCTAAGGTATTGGCTATAGAAGAGATGAAAGATTTCAACACAATGACATTGGATCAATTGCATGGAACATTGATAGCCTATGAAATGCAAGCTTTCAAAGATAAATCTATATCAAGGGAGGTTTCATTCAAAGTGGATAAGAAGAGGATGGAAGAATTACGTGACCGCAATTGTGAATATAATGAGGAAGAAGAAAAGTTCATAAGGAGGTTAAAGAGAGGTTCTAGAAAATACAAAGGTAAGTCACCCTTTAAGTGTTTTAAATGTGGACAAGTAGGCCATTATGCATCAAAATATACATACAAAATGGAAAAGCATGGAAGTGTTGAAAGTGACCTTAAAGGGAAGAACAAATATAGGAAACTCAAAAAGGTAAAAAGAGGAAAAAATAAGAGTTTATATAGTCAAAAAGATAGCCCTTCCTTAGAAGAAAAAGATGAGAAATCCTTTAGCAAGGAAGGAATAAACAAAACAAGGAAAGAAATGAAGGATTTTATGCTTTTGGTCTTGGATAATTTAAATGAAGAAAAAATGATTTCGATGAAGAAGAGGAAGAAGTATGCCTGGAGGGTGAGCTAATCAATGCTCTAACAAAAATACAAAGACTTAAAAAGAAAAAAGAAACAGAAGGCAAAATTTGGTGTTTAAAAGGATGAAAAAGAAGATCCATCACTTCTATTACACTATTACAACAAATTAAAGAGAAAGTCGAGTGTGAAGAGAGAGAGGAAGAATTGTCTTCCTGAGAAAAGAATTAGAAAATACCAAGGGTTAGATGAATCAAAATATACAAATTATTAAAATATCCAATAAGCTAAATGAGATTCTAAGTATCCAAATATCTCCTCTCATCAAAATTGGTCTGGCTATGAAGGAAATTTGAAATTTGAGCAACAAGGAAGTTGGAAATAAAGAAACAATTAGCTAAGTTGAAGCAATCAAAGGATTAGTCAATAATGCACCCACATAAAATCAACAACTAAGAAAAGTAAAGGACATTAATTCATCGCAGCAACACCAATTAAAGTTTCATAACAATGGTTTAAAAAATTACATAAAGCAAGTAAAAAACCAACAAATACATCGTTTCTATCAAAGTGAAACTTATTAAGGAATACATGTATCATATCCACAAAGCCAATTTCCTTCAGGTAGCAAAATATTTTCAATGGTTACTATTTTTATTATACAAAATTTGGACATAAAGCTATAGAATGTAGAGCTTATCTTGAAATGAATCAATTAATAAATAACATAAACGAATATTGTTAGTCACACAAAGGTGGTAGAATTGTAAATTCATATAAAAATAGTTTAGGGATAGCAATCCATTTGCGCCCTTATCTAATCATGTAGAATGTTATAATTGTCACAATTATGGACTGTGGCATCATGCTATATGCTCAAAATCAAGGGAGCCACTGCAATGTTGATATTGGATGGTCCAAGCACATGAATGGAGACAAGCAATTTTTTATCACCAAATGAAAATAAGATAGGAAGTGTTATTTTTAGAAATAATGCATGAGGAAACATTGAGGAAAAAGGAGTAATGGGTTTGGATAATGGAAGAGATAAAGCCAAAAATGTTCTCTTTGTAGAAGGGCTCAAGCATAATATTTTGAGTGTGAGACAAATGCACGACCAAAGGTATGATGTTACCTTTCGATCCAAATTTTATGAGATTAAAATAGAAAACAACAGAAAATTAATAGAAAAAGGTGTGAGAACCACAAACAATGTGTACATACTCAAGGAAGAAAATGAAAATTGATATCATGGAAAGCTTGATGAGAGCTTGTTATGGCATCTGGTTAGTTGAATTTAATCACATTGTAATCTAAGGAAAAATGATATATGAGGGATTTACTAAGGATTATGAATCCATTCAACACTATCTGAAAATCATTTCAAATTGATAAGAAAATCCAAGTGCCTTTCAAGGCAAAAGAGAATTTAACCACGAGACCACTTCAACTTGTTCATATGGACTTATATGGTCCTTCTAGGACTAAGACTAAGTGGTGAGATATACTTCATGCTGATAATAAATTATAATACCATATTTACATGGGTTGCCTTTCTAAAGAAGTATGCAGCATTCAAAACGTTTAAATTTTTTAAGGCAATGTATAAAAATCAAATTGATTGTAGAATTAAATGTGTAAGGTCAACCTAAGGTGGATAATTCACTTCAAATGCATTTAACAACATCCTTGAAGAACATGGCATAAGGAGATAGTTCACCATTGCTAACACATCACAACAAAATGATGTGGCTGAAAGGAAAAATAGGTCAATACCAAAAACTTTTTCAACCGGTTTCCTGCGTGGCCTTTGCAACCGGTATAACCACCTGCTGCTATGGCGTATTTGTCGATTCCTGTATCAAACAATAACTCTGTAAACGTAAGGTACCAGTCCTTCCATTGTTATTAGATGGGTGGATCTCTCTCTCTCTCTGATGGGTGATGCATGAACAGTGAAACAGTCTACGGGACAAAGGGAATGATAATTTGAATTTCTGCCTCAGAAAATTCGATATCTGCTATGCCACAAAACAAGGATAAAAGTCATGAAGAATTAAGATGGGAGGATTATCAATTGGGAAACAAAGGTGGCCCAAATCCGGCAAGCCAACAACTTGCAGGGGGCTGTATCCTTTCCCAGTCGGGACTGTCTAATCTATTTGGTCAAACAAGTCCTTCTTTTGATCAAACAACACCTGCCTTTGGTCAAGCATCGTCTTCCGGTCCTTTTGGTAATAAACCACCTGGATTTGGTAATAGCACATTTGCATCTTCATAAGGTTCTACATTTAATTCACCGTTTGAAGCGACCTCCTCATATACCACTTTTGGCACAGCTTCTTCAGCTCCATTAAACGTGAGGAAGTGCCCTGGTTTTAGATGAACGAAATAATTGATAAGTATAAGATTTCATGGGTTATGGTTAGATTTGCGTTCATTGTCGTTTTGACTTGTGGGTAGAGAAATAAATTTCTTTTAGAAACAAATATTGTTCCATTTAATTTGAAAGTGCCCATTTAACCAGCGTTGAAGGAGTTGTGCTAGTTTCATAGAATTGGTGATTTCCTTATTAATTATAGTGCTTTCACAAGTCAAACCGGTGAAAATGGCGTAACCTACGCAGAAATTGCAGAACCTCATATCAATGGGTTCCATTAATGTTCCTTAAACTTTAAGGGCAAACTATAAGGGCAAGTAGGTGGTTTTATATTTCCCTTGTGATTTTGGGGAACTATGGCAGGGTTAGTAGGTGGGTTTGATTTCCATGATGGTAACAGCAGGGATTTTGCTAATGTTGCCTTCGCCTTGGTTGGAGGCATAGGAATGTTAGAAAGACAAATTTTGTATAAAAGCTAATAAAATTAGCCTAAAATGTTTTTTTTTGGGTTTGATTTCCATGATCTATGTATATGGTAAGCGAAGGGATTTTGCTAAGGGCGCCTTCGCTGGAGACATAAGAATGTTAGAAAGGCAATTTTTTTATAAAAGGTGATAATATTAGCATAACATGTTTTTATTGAAGGTATAAGACATGGTCAAATATTAAGGTCAAAGTCAATTAAGTCAAAGTCAAGTTAAAAGTCATTGATTGTAATTGGGTGCATTCTTAGTTGAACCTGACAACCAATGTTTAAATTTTATAGTTTGGAGTCAAAAGTCAAATGGACAAGGGATTGAAAGACAAACACGAAGTCAATTTAGTCAATCATTGTCATTTTTAAAGTGAGTAAGTCAAGTCATTAAATCATTGTAAAAACTATTTTGGGTGCATTTTCGGTGGTATCCGACACCCTCCTCTTATTGAAGCAAAAATCGAGCGACGGTGAAAGCAAGCGAACGTGATAGTCAAGCAAGTGAGTACAAGCGAGCATGTTACAAACCAAAATGGGTAAAAGAGGAAAAAGTCTTCAAAATGCAAAGCTACAAGTGAAAGAATTGCAAGAGTGCAATCATGAATTACACAACAAAATGGAAGTGTTTGAGTGGAAGTTAAAGCAAAATCAAAACTTAATTAATCAGATGACCAACACATTAGAAGCAACAAAAGATTTTCAAACAAAGCTAGATATGAAACAACTCATTAATGCACTCTAGATTAAATTAAGTGAAAAACAAGATCTACTTGATGCACGATATACATAAAATATAGATGCAACGTGTGACACAGAAGACCTCATCCTAACAACAAATGCAAGTTGTGACACAACTGACCTTATTCGGCATATTGATGAAAGTTAGACACAAATGATTTAATCCACCAAGTTGACATAAGTTGCGACACAAATTATCTCATCCAACAACTTGTGCTACTAAATGATACAACTAGTAGTACTGAAATTCTAATTGGAAAGTTTGATGCAACATCTAATACAAATGAATTGTTAATGGAGATGAATGATGCTCAGTGTGGTACATATGACTTAATGAATCCAACACAAAATGTCAGCAACAATAGTAGGTGTGAAAAACAACAAGAAAATGATCTTTCCAAGAAGGTGATCAAATCTTGGGAAGAAATTTCTTTCAACAAAGATTGACATGGCTTGGGATACAAAAAGAAAACACTTTTTATGTTCCGGATTTCTCAAAACCAGTTCAGTTTGTAAGTGCAAGTTTTTTGGAATATTGTCAAAATATTGTTAAGGGTAACCATTGTAAGAGAAATGGTCATATGGAGAGTAATTGTTTTGACCTCCATCCTTCTCATCATTGTGGCAAGAAAAATCATCTATCTGAGAAATGTTGTATGCAGACTAAAGTGACAATTAATTATGGCTAAATAAACCCTTGGAGATGGAATCTAGAAATGAAGAAACTGCATAAGTCCTACAATATACTTAAGACAGAGTTAAAGGTAAAGTTTCCTGAGAAAATATCCTACACCTTAAAGGGAAGGGTGAGGGGGGTTTAATGCGAATGGTTGTCTCTCCTTTTAGTTGACAAAGGGGAGAAATGATAATGGAATTGAAAATGGTTGCCAGACTAAAATGTTCGACAACATCAACTAAGCAGCCAATGGGCATCAACAAATCAACTAGTGGGCATTGTCAAAGCAGTCAGTGGGCATCATCAAAGCAACCAATGGGCATCATCAAAGAAGTTAGTGGGCATCGTCAATTTTTCTAGTGGGAAAGTGACTGGGAATCTGAAATTCATCAAATTCGTCAGTGGGCATCATCAAAATTTTATCAGTGGACAAGCGATTGGGATACTGATTGTGGACATTTTGTTGTTCACTTGGATTGTCATTGGACCAAGCAAAGGACATATGGATACTTTTGAATTGTAGCTTGGCATTTCATGGAGTTATCAAGTAATTTTTAGATATGTATCAGACTTGCAATTGATTCATGTTTCTTGGTTTGTTCTCTTCAGATTGGAGTTTTCAGCATCCACTTTTGGTGATTTCTTAGGCAGTTTTTCATTGAGGATCAGCTTTGCAGTTCAAGCATGAGGACTTGGAGATGGTACCAAGTTCTTACTTTGGACTTATTATTGAGGGGGGGAATGTTAGCCTCACACTCTCATAAAAACAATAATAAGTCCAAAATATTCAAAATAATTAAAATTGTAAAACTTGGATTTATTCATACCTATCTATTCTAGAGTGAGTTAGTTCCTCGAACTTGGGAGCTTGTTTAGTCCTAGTTTGTTGAGAGATTCTCTCCAACTAGTTAGGCTCCTAAAATATTGTGTGGTTGATATATTCACTCAACCAAAGTGATTGTGTCCAAGAGAGACGCACTATCTTGAGACATATTCTTGATGTATTTATATTGTATGATTATCATTTTTGGTGTATGAGAGAAATACAATACATTGAGGCTCAAAAGCCTTTTCCACCATATCTCTGTTATTATATATCTCTATGATATTTTAATTTATTAGTTATTAAATTCTTTTAAAATAATGATGACAATATAGGTAATTTTGATGCAAAAAAAGATGAAGTAATATTTCAGGATGTTCTACTGAAAGAAAAGGCTACATATGCTAAAATCCGTGAATATTTGGGAATTCGACGGACATGGGTGCAGTCAAAAAATTAACTGCGCCCATGTCCGTCAGATTCCCAAATATTCGGGGAATCTGCAATCGACTTAAGGATGGCGTTCTTTTGATCAAATGACACCTGCCTTTGGTTAGACAACTGCCTTTGGTCCACTCCAAAATCCTTTTTTACCTACATCGTCTTCTAGTCCCTTCGGTAATAAATCACCTGGATTTGGTGATAACACATTTGCATCTTCATAAGGTTCTACATTTAATTCACCTTTTGGAGCGACCTCCTCATATACCCCTTTTGGGATAGCTTATTCAGCTCCAGTAAACGTGAGGAAGTGCCTTGGTTTTAGATGAACGAAATAATTGATAAGTATAAGCTTTCATGGGTTATAGTTAGATTTGCGTTTATTGTCGTTTTGACTTGTGGGTAGAGAAATAAATTTCTTTAGAAAGAAATATTGTTCCATTTAATTTGAAAGTGCCCATTTAACCCGCGTTGAAGGAGTTGCGCTAGTTTCATAGAATTGGTGATTTCCTTATTAATTATAGTGCTTTCACAAATCAAACTCGTGAAAATGGCGTAACCTACGTAGAAATTGAAGAACCTCACATCAATGAGTTCCATTAATGTTCCTTAAACTATAAGGGCAAGTAGGTGGTTTTATATTTCCCTTGTGATTTTGGGGAACTATGGTAGGGCTCATGGTTTTGCTGTTGATATAGATCTTGTGAGATTAGGGAAAGAGCTTGTAATGTTGAATTGTAACTTGAATTTTTGGGTTTGATTTCCATGATCTATGTATATGGTAAGCGAAGGGATTTTGCTAATGTCACCTTGGTTGGAGGCATAGGAATGTTAGAAAGACAATATTTTTTTTATAAAAGGCGATAACATTAGCATAACATGTTTTTTTGGTTTGATTTCCATGATCTATGTATATGGTAAGCGAAGGGATTTTGCTAAGGGCGCCTTGGTTGGAGGCATAGGAATGTTAGAAAGACAATTTTTTTTACAGAAGGTGATAACATTAGCATAACATGTTTTTATTGAAGGTATAAGACATGGTAAAATATTAAGGTCAAAGTCAATTAAGTCAAAGTCAAGCTAAAAGTCATTGATTGTAATTAGGTGCATTCTCGCTTGAACCCGACAACCAAGGTTTAGATTTTATGGTTTGGCGTCAAAAGTCAAATTGACAAGGGGTTGAAAGACAAACACGAAGTCAAGTTAGTCAATCATTGTCATTTTTAAAGTGAGTAAGTCAAGTCATTAAATCACTGTAAAAACTATTTTGGGTGCATTTTTGGTGGTATCCGACACCCTCCTCTTATTGAAGAAAAAATGAAGTGACAGTGAAAGAAAGCGAGTGTGTAAGCAAGTAAAAACGAGCATGTTACAAACCAAAATGGGTAAAAGAGGAAAATGTCTTCAAAATGCAAAGCTATAAGTGAAAGAATTGCAAGAGTGCAACCATGAATTACACAACAAAATTGAAGTGTTTGAGTGGAAGTTAAAGAAAAATCAAAACTTAATTAATCAGATGACCAACACATTAGAAGCAACAAAAGATTTTCAAACAAAGCTAGATATGAAACAACAACTCATTAATGCACTCTAGATTAAATTAAGTGAAAAACAAGATCTACTTGATGCACGATATACAGAAAATATAGATGCAATGTGTGACACAGAAGACCTCATCCAAACAACAAATGCAAGCTGTGACACAAATGACCTTATTCAGCATATTGATGAAAGTTATGACACAAATGATCTAATCCACCAAGTTGACATAAGTTGCGACACAAATTATCTCATCCAACAACTTGTGCTACTAAATGATACAACTAGTAGTACTAAAATTCTAATTGGAAAGTTTGATGCAACATCTAATACAAATGAATTGTTAATAGAGATGATTGATGCTCAGTGTGATACATATGACTTAATGAATCCAACACAAAATGTTAGCAGCAACAACAGGTGTGAAAAACAACAAAAAAATGATCTTTCCAAGAAGGTGATCAAACCTTGTGAAGAAATTTCTTTCAACAAAGATCGACATGGCTTGGGATACAAAAAAGAAAACACTTTTTATGTTCTAGATTTCTCAAAGCCAGTTCAGTTTGTAAGTGCAAGTTTTCTAGAAAATTGTCAAAATATTGTTAAGGGTAACCATTGTAAGATAAATGGTCATATGGAAAGTAATTGTTTTGACCTCCATCCTTGTCATCATAGTGGCAAGAAAAATCATCTATTTGAGAAATGTCATATGCAGACTAAAGTGATAGTTAATTATGGCTAAATAAACCCTTGGAGATGGAATCTAGAAATGAAGAAACTGCATAAGTCCTACAATATACTTAAGACAAAGTTAAAGGTAAAGTTTCCTGAGAAAATCACCTACACCTTAAGGGGAGAGGGTGATGGGGGTTTAATGTGAATGATTGTATCTCCTTTTAGTTGACAAAGGGGGGAAATGATAATGGAATTGAAAATGGTTGTCAAACTAAAATTTTCGACAACATCAACAAAGCAGCCAGTGGGCATCAACAAATCAGCCAGTGGGCATCGTCAAAGCAGTTAGTGGTCATCATCAAATCAACCAGTGGAGATCATCAAATAAGCTAGTGGGCATCATCAATTTTTCTAGTGGGAAGGCGGTTGGGAATCTGAACTTCATCAAATTCATCGGTGGGCATCATCAACATTTTGTCAGTGGACAAGCGATTGGGATACTGATTGTGGACATTTTGTTGTTCACTTGGATTGTCATTGGACCAAGCAAAGGACATATGGATAATTTTGCATTGTAGCTTGGAATTTCATGAAGTTGTCAAGTAATTTTCAAATATGTATCAAACTTGCAATTGGTTCATGTTTCTTGGTTTGTTCTCTTCAGATTGGAGTTTTCAGCATCCACTTTTGGTGGTTTTTTAGGCAGTTTTTCATTGAGGATCAGCTTTGCAGTTCAAGCATGAGGACTTGGAGATGGTACCAAGTTCTTACTTTGGACTTCTGATTGAGGGGGGGAATGTTATCCTCACACTCATAAAAAAAATAATAAGTCCAAAATATTCAAAATAATTAAAATTGTAAAACTTGGATTTATTCCTGCCTATCTATTCTAGAATGACTTAGTTCCACAAACTTGGGAGCTTGTTTAGGCCTAGTTGGTTGAGAGATTCTCTCCAACTAGTTAGGCTCCTAGATTATTGTGCGGTTGATATATTCACTCAACCGAAGTGATTGTGTCCAAGATAGACGCACTATCTTGAGACATATTCTTGATGTATTTATATTGTATGATTATCATTTTTTGTGTATGAGAGAAATATAATACATTGAGGCTCAAAAGCCTTTTCCACCATGTCTCTGTTATTATATATCTCTATGATATTTTAATTTATTAGTTATTAAATTATTTTAAAATAATGATGACAATATAGGTAATTTTGATGCAAAAAAGATGAAGCAATATTTCAGGATGTTCTACTAAAAGAAAGGGCTACATATGCTAAAATAAGAGACTATGTAAAATTGTTGAGTGGATTATGTTATGGTGGATGAGGAGTTACCTTTCAAAATCCAATAGCCAAGATTTATTAGTCTACCTAATCATACTAGTAATGAAGATAAGGCAGATCAGGCTGAAGAATCAGAAAAAGAAGAATGGGAAAAATGTTTTCACCCAAAAACTTTCTCAAGATATGCACAAAAAAAATCATCCTACAAATATGATTATTTGCGATAAGGAATCCCGAGTTTAAACTCAAAGAAAATTAATGAATACTTCTAGTCAAGCACATATTTCCATGTTGTCTAGGATTTAGCCAAAATAATTTTCTCAATAAAGCCAAGATGAACATTGGGTAAAATCCATGAAAGAGGAATTGGATCAAATTGAGAATAATCAAACATGGGAATTGGTCCCAAGACGAACAACTAAAAATTTCATTGGAACTAAACAAGTCTTTAGGAATTGATTGGATGAGAATGGATGAGTTGTTAGTAATAAGGCCATAATGGTATGCAAAGGCTATGCTCAAGTAGGGGGATTATATTTTGAAGAGAATTTTGTAGTTGTAACACAATTAGAGGCAATAAGAATGTTCCTAGCATTTGGAAGTTACAAAAATTTTAAAGTATATTAGATAGATGTAAAATAATCCTTCTTGAATGGTGAGCTTGAAGAAGAAGTTTACATAGAACATCGTGAAGGCTTTCAATTGTTAGAAAATCTTTAGGAAGTGCGTAGGCTTAAAAAGGATTTATATGTAATAAAAAAAGTGCCTAAGGCAGAGAATTCCATACTGGACAAGCACATACAACAATAAGGATTGAAAAGAGGAACAATAGACAATAATCTATATATCAAATCTAAGAATGTTAATCTATTAATCATTGTTGTTTATGTTCATGATATCATTTGTGGGAGTGATGTATATTACTCAGTTGGAAATTGTTGCAAAAACACAAAATGAATTTGATAAGTCCATTCTTGGAGAATCCTCATTTTTTCTTGGGTTTCATATCACCCAATCATAAAAATGTACATTTATCTCCTAGAACAAGTACATCAAGGAAACGCTGAAGAGATTTGGAATTAAAGAGTACTCTCTTGTCAATACCCCTATGGTCACTCAATGCAATCTCAACAAGAATGATGGGTCACCAGAGGTAAATCAAATAATATATATATATCAATAATTGGTTATCTAACAACCTCTTAGCCAGACATTATGAAAATTGTTGGCGTGTTTGCAAGGTATCAATCTTCCTCCAAACAAACTCATCTTTTAGTTTCCAAGAGAATTTTCAGATATCCAAGAGCTACCATGGAATATGACCTTTGGCATCCAAATGTCAAAATATCTCATTAACTATGTACATAGATGTTGATTGTGATGGAAGTATAGATGATAGGAAAAGCACAAGTGATGGTGCTTTCTTTCTTAGAAATTATTTAGTGGCTTGGTTCAAGAAAAAGCAATGGCATCTATCTCTCTTTCTATTATTGAAGCTATGTACATTATAGTTGTAGAAAATTGTACTCAAATTTTGTGGATGAAACAAACACTATAGGCCTTGAAGGTAACATATGATAAACCTATTCCTATTATTTTTTATAATACAAGCACTATGAGTATATAAAATAATCTTGTTCTTAATTCTAAGACCAACCATATCCCTATCAAGTACCATTTCTTTAGAGAACAAATGGATGAGTAGATTGTGAAGTTGGAATATATCCCAACAAAAGAACAAGTTGATGATATTTTTACCAAAACTCTTGCTAGAGAACCTTTTGAGTATTTAAGGAAAAAGTTAGGAGTGATGTCTCCCTCTTCTCTTCATTAAATGTTTTTTACAATTAGAGAAGGAAGTTGTCCACAAATGTACTAGGATGCTTTTAGTGATTTAAGACAAGATAGAACAATTAAATGTAAGGGGAGTCTTCAAATCAATTGGAGGAGTATGAGTTTAGGGGGAGAAATTTAGCAAACAACACAATGTAAGTCATGATTCAAAAATGTGATGGTGTATTTATGATCCATTGGTCATAGCCTTGTTAGGAGAAGCTTGTAGATAAGTCGATATGGATCTAATATTAGCTACAACAACATCCAACGACTAGTTTTATGGTTCAAAGGGACATAGGTCACATGGGAAGTGTCTAAACCATTTTCCATTGATTTGAACAGTGGAGAACAATGTGAAAACATTGTAGACCTTGTTGATGGAAAATACTTAGTCAATAACAAGTGGAACATGAGCAAACAATTGTATTGAGCCAATTCTCAGCATGATAGGGAGTGTTACCAAACAATGGTGTTGTCATTAATGACCAAAAATGTTTAAGAAGTGTTTCCATGAATGCCAAAGGTGAAGATTGTTGAGTAGTGGTTTTCATTGATGACATGCAATATCAAGCTTAGGGGGAGCTTTCTAAAGTGAGATTGTTGAGCATGTCAAGTCTCAATCATTGTTGTCAAGTTTCAATTTTAGGAGGAGCCTAGTAAGTGAGTTATTATTAATGTGTTGTTGTATAGATTGTGGTCAAGGATAAAGGTAAAATATTTGAAATAATTTTTTCTTCAATTTCTAAAGTTCAATGAGACAACTAATTATTTAGTTTGATAGTACTCTTAGATATATTTCCAATGGTATATGACACTTGATGCAACTCCAAAGGAGTGAAGAGAAAGATAAGGTTAAAGTTGGAATTTTAATTTAGTGGTTTAAGAAGGGTTCCAATGTTCATAGTTCCAGTGAGCTATTAAATGACCCAATGATTAGTCTAATTATCGATTCTTGTTAATATGTGGTCTTGATTTCATGGCAGGTTGCAAAGTTTTGGCGAATTGGTTTTCCTAGTGTTAGCGTAATGTTTTTGGAGAAGTGTACCAAAATCCCTTACTTTAGTTATAGGTGACTATAACCATAACAACAATAATTTAGTTGCTTCTATGCTTCATCTCTATTGAAAAAATGTAGAAAACCTTGTAACAAATGATGTGATGCAAACCCAAACACATATAATAGCAAAAGAAGATGTAATAACCCAATGAGGACTTTAAAAGAATGATATTTTTATTATAACACCTAGTGAGGAGAATTTACAACAATGGGTTTGTATATCCCCCTCCATGGGATGGGCCCTTTTTCTCCTTGTGCTTCAGCTACATATCTTTCTCTCTCAATATGCAAAAGAAAACCAAAATAGAAGGATAGAACTCAAGTGGGAGATCAAATGGTAGAAGATGATAATGATGATGGTGATGATAATCATGGTGAAGAATGAATGGAAAAACCATCTATTTATAACAAATTATTGGGCTAAATTAAGAATTAGGAAATAATAAAATATTATTGAATAATTAAAAATCTAACCATTATGAATACTTTATTAATTTTTTTGAGAGGGAAAATGATCTGAACTTAAACAAGAACGCAATAAATAATAGATATAACCATAAATACATAGATGCAATAGAAATAACACTTCATTCATTAATATCAAATACTGAAATATGCTTACAAACAAAATGGAAATAAACTAGCTTGGGCGATGGTAGCTTATGTTCGAGAAGAGATGTGGTGGCTACATGACTCTGAACTTTGTGTTACAATGAGGCTCGAAGACCTATTTATTATTTAGAAATAATGGAAAACCCTAAACATCACAAAACCTAACCTTGGGAGATGAAGCGCGAAAACTATGGGCCATGTTTGGGTAAATTGATACATCAACTTCCCGGGGTTGTAACTTTGGCATACGATCTTCATTTCATGTGCACCTCAAAATGGCTTTGGAATTCCTAGAACCGAAAAACTGCCAAAAATAGTAAACTTTGCTACAATTAAGGAAACCAAAAAACTGAAAGAGACAGTGGTGGGGGTCCAAGTGGAATAGGAGGGTCTCCACCAACATCCACTTGGATCAATCCTTCCCCATTAGGAAGAAATGGTCCCATTGTGTTGAGTGCCTCCATGATATGGGGAAACTTCTTTTGAACTTGGTCCCTAGTGAGCCACTTGCCTTGGTGCAGGATTTCGCTAGCTTTGACAACACGATGTAGTTGGATATTCTGCTGGTGAGCGTTCTTGATCTGTATTTCCATCATCTGATTAGTTGTGGCATGTTCCATGTAGTTTGGGTTTAGTTCTATTGGTGTGATTTTTTCTGCAATGTCGGATGTGTCCAACAATGGTGGAGAGTATGGTCGAAGGCAATCTACGTTGACCATTGGTTGTAGAACAAGGAATGATGGAATGCTGAGCTCAAAGGAATTGTCCCCTACAACCTTGGTGATGGTGTACGAACCATATCAGAGCGGGTAGAGCTTTCGGTGGGGTCCAACAAGGCGCCCCTTCTACAAATGTAGGCAAACTTTATCGCCCACCTAGAACTTGTGCGACACCTGATGTTGATCATGGCACTGCTTGTACTTAGCATTGGCCTTATCCAATATATCATGGACCTATTGCAGATGTGTTGAATGCACTTAATGAAGTTTTTAGCCTTGTTGGCTTTGGATTGGTTGTGAGATTAACCTACCTGAGTAGTTACAAATGGTATGACCACATCAATGGGACATAATGGTTGAATTCTTAGCCTTACCTGAAAGGGGTTGTGGCCCATTGAGCTGTGGAGAGCTCTGTTGTAGCTGTGTTGGACATAGGGTAGGC
>APFE031345822.1:0-13729 GCA_000404065.3 Pinus taeda | reverse complement strand
GTTATATTCTTTCCACGACTAGCCCACGTAGTTAACTGGGGGATTAGAGGGGGGGCGGAGCCCCCCTTCGTTGCGCTGGTTGTGTAGCGGGGGGGTCACAGGGGGTTTGAGGTGTACCCATAACCTCACTTTATGTTGCCCCGGAAAATTTTGGTTTTGGACCCTATGTTAAGTTGGGCGGACCCACCTATGGTTTTTTGGTTGCGATGATTTTTAGTCCATGGTATTGGACGCGTTGGTTTTCGGTCCATGGTATTGGATGCTTCGGCATGTAGAAATATGTATTATAACATTGAAATGAACAATAATGAAAAATCAAGCTGGTAGTCCCGGTTTTGGGATCCAGGGGAAATCTTTGTGTATATGTGTTTTATGTGTTATGCTCTCGCATTGTTTATTTTCTGTGTTTAAGAATTCATATGTAGGTAATTTCTGTACGGGGTTAAAACCTATAGTGCGTCAACTACCTGAACTTCAATAGTAACTATTTTTCCCCCTAGTTTGCTTTGCAGGTTACTCAAAATCCCACAAGGAGTATATGTTTGTTCATCAAAAGCTTTTAACATGGTTGGTGATCATGACAACGACAGTGAACCAAGTGTTTTCCAGCAGCTCATTGACATAATGCAAGTAGATGACCCCTCATCAATAATAGTTCAGTGAACATTATTATTGAGAGCTTTAACTTGTATTAGGAAAGCTAACTGCGCCAGTAACTGTGGTGTATATCCCGCATGGTTAAAAACCACAAGATTGGAATTTGTAGGGTCTATTCCGCCAATTGCTAACAGTAAATCCCGCTTCTAGGAGGGACAGTTTTGTAACACCCTGAGTGTCGACATAGCAGAATGTGATTGAGAAAAATCTTCCACTATGTTATAGTTCTAAGCTGCTCGAGCCCGAAGGTTAAATGTCGATTTATGCACAACTCCCTTCAGTGGTTTTATTGTCAATTCTGGTGCAATAGGTGGTGGAATATTTTCAGATGAATTCGAAGTCGAAGGATTAGGTTGATGAGTGGCCTGGTTATTCAACGATGATGGTGGATTTTTGTAATATTCATTCCTCGTTGACACCAAAACTTCGTTTTGTGGTTTTGTGATGGATAACGTGAGTACTTGGGATGTGGAAGCATGATCTATCGCAAAAAATGTGTCTCCGGGTTTGGAAATGGATCGGTCAACACTGCAGATGTGTTAGAAGTCTTTAGAAGTTTAGCAACTTTTGAATTGTGTGGAAAATATCTTGTTAAATGCTCGTCATTATAGATTAGACATGGATAATGAGGTTTCCTTGCTGAAGTAGAGGAATCAGATGATTTCTATTAAGTTTAGGTATGTTCTATGCTAGAGCAATTTATTTAAATTTTCACAGTTAGCAATCATATTAGCATTAAAGTAAACTGCAGATAGAACATAAATATAAATCGCAAAAGACAAGCCAAGACAAGAGGACATAAGATGTGGCACCAGCCAAGGATAAACCCCACAATGTGGGGAAACCCTTAATCAATTCTTCTTTTATGTTCTTCAAAGTTCAGCAGAGAAAGTGAGAGAGATAGTACATTTACAATAGAAGTCAACACTTTGACTTTTGATATCTGTAGAGATCAGTTGAAGACATATTACTTCAACTGATTCTCTAAGGTGACTCCTCCACCTATCATAGTGCTGCATCTCATCCATTTGTTGCACCTTACTGTGAGGTACCATCATGCTGCATCATGCATCATCATGCTACTCATGCTTTCATCACTATGCTGCCCATACATCATGGTGCCCATGATCTACTCACTATGCTGCCCATACATCATGTTGCCCATGATCTATATCATGTTGTCTACACATCATGTTGCTCATGATCTACATCATGCTGCCCATGATCTGCATCATGCTATCCATACATCATGCATAATTATGCTTCCCATAGCTCCTGATCTCATTCATCATGATGATGCCCATTACTAACATGCCCATCATGCAGCTGTTATAACTTCTTGTTGCTTCATCATACAACCATATGCACATCAGCCTTAGCTACTTGCTATGGCTTGCAGCCTAGCAAAGTAGCTAGGCTATAGTTCCAAAATGTACACAGTCCTTCTTTAGTCATGTTGTCACCTACAACAATCCAAATTCATACATTGTCTAGTGTATCTCCTCAACGTTGCCTTGAGACAATGAGATTTGCTTCCTAGAATGGACAGCTCAGAAAACCTGAAGATGATACTTGCTCTTCAAGGTCTTCTTATTCCTTGTTGTGTTGGGAGATATCCAATGACTGAATTCTTTAGGCATAGAACCAGCCCTATTCCAGATCTGCACCTTTATACATGAGAAGGGTATAGGACTCTACTAACCCTCCTAAACCCTTGATACAATGGTTAAACTTCTTCACATGAGTCTGCCTTTTAACCAAACTCAAGACCAGGAATTTTCTATGATAATGATGAGAAACAAAGTGATTCCCTAACATAATGTGGATATGCTTCTTATACACATGAATTTCCAAATACACAAAGTGAGATTTGTCCCTTCTTGATTGCGGATCCCTGCACCCATCTTCATACATAAAACCTGAGTTATGTTCCTCCCTTTATGTGAGTTTTGTCCTTCCAGTATAGCGTATACCTGTACAACATTCACGTGGAAATCTTAGAGAGGAATGAGAAGTTCTGTTTCTTCTATAACTGTGAGAATAGGTCTCCTTTGACTGTGTGTTAGGTGTCTCCTTTTAACTGTGTTTTAGGTGTCTTCAGTACATCCATGGTAGATCGAATGATGACCCTTCTTCTTGTTGCATAGAGGCTTCTCCTCCATAGTTGTGATTAGATTTAGGGCAAGCGTATCAGACTTTTGGATAGCATATATCATCCTTATATGCCTGCATATATGTCTCCATTTACAGTGGATAGGGTTAGGGCATCATCTACAGCTAGGGCTCCTTCTAGGCCAACGTATTCTTTTATTCTCTCCTTCTCCAAAAGCCCAAGACATGGAGAGGAGATCACCCCAAGAATACATTCCTTAAAATGACTTCAAGTCCTCACCAATTTATACTAAAACGTGGATGATGAATAGACACGTCTATTGGGCTTCTGAACCTCCTCAAGTTGCTAGTCAGCTTAATAATAATTCTATAATCAAAATAAATTCATATCTCCATAAATACTTATTAGAATGAGATGATATTTAGATCAATCCTACACCTCTCGATGAGAGGGATCCAATAAAAATGTTAGCTACCATAAATAAGATGACCCACATAGAGTTTGGCCCTAGTTTCCAATTTTAACAATTTCTCTTGAGGTGAGTTATCTTGTAATTTTTTGTTTTTCCCCTTCTTCTTTCCTCCTGGTTGCTTATGATTTTTGCCTTTGTCAGATGACACGACATTAACTTTGGAAGCAAGAGTTTTTTCTGATGCATTGGTAGTTTGATTGGTAATGGAAAGAGTTTGACTAGATGATCTTCCTGTCGTTTGCGTCCTCGAAGAACTGATCACACCATCGCAGGCATGAGAGTCCTTAGTCGATTGTGGAGGAGAAGTTACACTGAAAGCTAGTCGGGGTGCATTGGGAATTTTGTCATAGAGCATGCTAGATTGTGTGTAAATCAAATCCAAGTATTGGGCATGAGCAATTACTTGTTATTTTGTGACAACTCCACCTTTTGCGACATCCTTGGTGATTGATGGCAACAAGGATTTTATGAACCACTCAGCCAAACATTGATCGGGAACATATGTCTTAACCATTCGACAACGACACTGCCACTCATGAATATGATCTGATATATGGGTAGCAGTAGTCTGTTTAAAGTTGGTTAGCAGTTCTGTTCCAGTCTTGTATCTGATAGGTAACTAGAAGTGGGTCTGAAATGTGGTGGCTAAAGTTGTAGAGTTGTTGATAGAAGCTTTTGGTAATTTAATGTACCATTTAGCAGCTGGAACATAAGAGTTCTTTGGAAAAGATGGAGTCTAACCGAATCATCATTTAAGGATTTTGATGAACACCACAAATGAAAGGTCATGACATGGTTTGATGGGTCTTCTCTGGGATTTCCATTGAATTTCGGAATGTCAGAAGGCAACTTATGCGAAATCACCAGCCACCAAGGTGCATATAAAATTGGATCATTAGTAAGTTGATTTAAATTTCGTAATTCTAAAGTTTCTACAAATGGAAAATGTTGATTCAGGTCAGGTTGTGCATACCCAGGATATGATGGAATTTCCTGACCAATAGGCCTTTGCATACCAACATAGGGCATCTGCCTTTAGTAACCTTGATAAGTTTTTTCTTGAACAAATCCAGCATAAGTTGGTTGTTGATAACCATGTTGAATTTGTGGTTGTCCATAACCTGCAAAGCCATGTTTACCAGGACCTTGGTAAGCTTGATATTGTCCAAACCCAGGTTGAGCCTGGAATTGAGGTTGTTGAAATTGGGGCTGCCACGGTTGTTAAATCAACTCTTGTTGTTGGTGGTACAACTATTGTTGATTTAACAGTTGTTGTTGCCCAACAATGAAAGGTTGGCCAGGTTGTGAATAAACTATACCAGTGTAATCTTGGGTCAGTCCAGATAAGGGTATACTAACCGATGTTGTTGAACCCTGAACATAAGTGGTTGTTGTACAATAGCCTAAGAAAATTGAGCTTCTTGACCCGAAACTTGTGGTTGTGAGGTAGAAGGACCAATTTGTACTGGTTGAGATACAACAGTTTGAACTTGTGACTGTGGTACAATAGTAACAATAGGTTAATAGGAATAGCTTACACAGTTTTCATTGCTTGTGTTGGATATACAAGCCTTGGTTGAATTGGCATTATTGGTTTCCATTGGCAAACTCGAATTCCAGGATGACCTGAATACTACAAGATACTCCCATATGATTGTCCTCCATAGGGAGGATAAGGTGAATAAGCATATTGCTATCCATATGGTGGAAATCTGTATTTAATGGATACATAGGTCTTTGTTGAAGATTGCCCAACTTGATATTGATATACAGGATCAAACTGTTGAGTTCCCGTTAAAGAAGAACTAGGTAGAATTCCGGTTGAGGACATGGGTGATGACCATGGTGTAGAAGAAACCCTTGATTGGTTTCCAGATAAATATTGGTAACCAACCGGGATGGACGATTCACCATACAGGTACGAATCAAGTGTGGTATAAAACATCGAAGAGGTTGCAACAGAAGATTCTGCTGTAGCTGCATCAAATGATACAGTCTGGGATGTTGACGGCTGTTCATCCATAGTTAACTGACCCAAAAGTTGTCCTAAAGAATAAACAGGTACTTGAAAATGAGCAGGATCAAATGGACCGGTAAAATGAGGAGTATGAGGGTAAAGATAAAGCTCGGTTCCAAAGTGGAATGGGGTTCTAGATGTAGAATCTTCCTCCAATTCTTCCTTGATGTCAATTAAACTAGGTGGAAGAACTTCACAGTTTGGTCTGTAAAATATTTTTGGTGTTGATAAAGTGGAAGTTTCAGTTGTTATTGATGTCTAAGGGCTAATCGGTTGATCGTCTTCCAGTAAAGTAACCACTTCTGAATGTTCAAATTTGAAGTCCAGATGTTCGGGTAAAAGAACAACAATTTTAGAAAGAGGTTCCTAGACAACTTCAGGTTCAGTTGTAACTTCTGTTTGAACTATGATAGGTTCTGGATTAACTTTTGGTTGAAGTGATTCAAGTTTAGAAGTAATTTCTTGTTGAGCAACTTCAAGTTGAGGATCAACTTGTTGTTGAACAACTTCAGTTACTGTTTCACTAGGATTAGTACTAATGTCCTCGGGTAATTGTGGAACTTTGTCTTCAAAAATGGATGTACCAGAAATGGTTGGAGTAATTGGAGTCTTAGTACTTACCGAAATAGATGTTTCAGGTAATTCAGATGAAGAACTAAGAGTTCTTGATGTACTTGACTCAGTTAAGCAAGACTGCTTTGACCAAATAGGTGTAGCTTCGTGCGACAAACGCGGTTTACTCGTTGTTCTCCGCAAACGACGGGTTAAGGGTTGATGTTCCTCCACGATTGCTGATTATTTTTATTATCAAAAAAGAAATAAACAAAAAGGGGTAAGCTAGGCAAAAGGTTTACCAGGCAACTGTGAACTACAGAATACCTCCTGGCGAACCAAGAAGTACGAGCAGGCAATCTCCCCAAATGTTTTGTTCGGTGTATCACATTGTACAAGGTGGTTGATTTGATTACCTAAGGATGGATATCAACCTAGTGTTGTCCTCCCATATATACCTGAAGGTACGTGGAGGCCCAGTCTGTATAAATGTTGTCTAATGCAAAACCGCACAATGAGAGCATTCCCATAAACGTTACATACTGTAACACCGCCCTATATACCTGAAGGTACGTGGATGAGCTATGATATAGTCACATACATGGAATGAGGTATCACACTCGGGATGTATTGCAGACAAGTTAGCAACAACTGCTTTTTTTGTACAACGCCGAAACATGTCTCGAGCCTAAAACCACTAGATGTTTTTATTAATGACAATTCTCAATTAGGTAAATTAATGTTAATTTTAAGTTGATATTGCTTAGGAATTTGCCTTTCAATTTCACCACGTGATGTATTCTAAAATTCCCAGGAATGCAACTATCATGATAAGCATTCTATCCATTCAATTTAACGATGAAAATCATAGCTACTTAAGGATAGAGCAATGAGATTTCTTTTGATCAAAGAGCAAAGAGCACAATCTAATGCAATCTTCCTACACTATTCCTATTAGCACACAAACTTTGTCAATGAAACATACATGTATTTATTTTTGATTTCCTTAATGTGAATATGAACAAAAGGAAATATGCACATACAATCAATCAATCTTTCATAAGAACAAAGAATTTTACGATAGTTCTGTTTCAAAGGAAAATAAGACATTACGACACTTTCTTTCGAACGAAGATTAATAAACTATATTCTAACTTTGACTATAGACTGATAATGACAAAGAAAGCATTAAAGAAACATTAATAAATCAAATCAAAGTAGGGCTAGACAAGGAGATAGAACTTGTTTTTTGAGACATAACATTCATTGATCAATTAGCAAATGATCAAACAGAGAAAGGTTGGAAAAAACACTTTCCAAAGGTGGGAAACTGACCCTAGGAGGATCAGCGTAGACCTGAATCAGAGACAGTGCACTTTAGAGCACTGTCCCTAAGCTAGGAGTGCTCTGCGGTGCACTGTGTCCCTCACAAGCTTGCGCTGGTGGTAGTGAACCATTTCAAGAGGCAATTTGACACAATTTTGACCAAATTTTCAATGCAAAGAGCTTAATTACAATCTATGAACACAAGTAAGGTCTGCAAGGATGTCCTAGGAGGTGGATAAGCTACTAGGAAAGAGGATCTTCCATATTGGAGTTGCCAATTTGTATTGGAGAATTTGGTATCTACGGATAAATACTAATTCCCTAGATAAGTAGCTATATCTAGAACAATAGTTTAAAGTGTTTTAGACTTTTCCTATAAGCAATAGATAAGATGAGAAGATGAGAAGACCTACTTGTAGCTCCATTTTCCTCTCGTCTCCTTTGTATCAATCCTGTCGCTCCTTCCCGTACTTAATACACTTGAGAAGTACCTATAAATACAACAGAAAACAAAGAAATGATCAAAGCAAAAGATATATTGAATATAAGTGAATGGAATCATATACATATCACACATATAAGCATTATAAAGCAATAAAAACATATGGGAGAAAGGTTCAAGCACTTTATTGAATAGAAGAAAGAATTACAACCATTTGTGTCTGATTCAAAGCCATTCCTCTAGCTTGGATCCCATCCACATCACATCAAAAGCATGAAAAAACTTGTAGCATTACAATATTTGCTTCAAAGCCAAATCTCATAGCAACATTATCTCCTTAAAATTCAACATAATCCAACCCCTAATCACTTAGATGAGTGGTCAATTTATAAGGAGATGAAGGAGGATTTGTCATAAATGGTGGCATTGAATGGCCTTCCATACTTAGAATTAGTTCCATGGAGGAAGGGATGAGAGGATAGGATGAATCTTAACTCATTCCTCATCCATTTTCGAACTCATAGGAGTTGATAAGTGAGGGAACCTTCTAGATGACTCCAAAATATAAGAATATTCCCCAAACCCT
Source organism: Pinus taeda (assembly GCA_000404065.3). NCBI lineage: Eukaryota > Viridiplantae > Streptophyta > Pinopsida > Pinales > Pinaceae > Pinus > Pinus taeda. Next base: position 5,564 of record APFE031345822.1, on the reverse strand, counting down.
ATTTGGATTTCGCTCAATTTCGCCTAGCACAAGTGAAAGGAAGCCTATGTGCTCTACAGAGCACCCTGGCATGGACTTCACTACTCTGCAGTGCACCCTTACATGGGCCTACCTACCCTGGTCCCTCTAGAGGCTATTTCTGGATGTCTTCAAGTCATGAAACTGTCTTGGAAGAAGGAATTCAAAGGGGTGACTTGTTTAGGGCATGTAGCAACTGAAATTAGGGTTTGATGAGCCATAAAACACTAATCTGGATGATGGGATTGATGTGCCCAAATGGATCTGTAATAGTTTAGGGTTTTCTATTAATGTTCAACAATAAAAACACCCTTGAGCCTCATTGTAACTCAGTTCATAGGCATGTAGCCGCCACATCTCTTCTCAGAGATAAGCTACCATCACCCAAGCTTTCTTATTTCCATTCTACTTGTAAGCATAATTCAATATTTTTCTATTAATGAAATGAAGTGTTTTTCTATTGCATCTGTGTTTATGAGTATATTTGTAAGTTGTTGCGTTCCTATTTAAATTCGGATCAGTAGTATAAAAGCGGTCTGCTCTTTCTTTTTTTTTCTTTGCATGTCCCCAATGAGGTCACCTTATAAGGAGTTAGGGCTCGATCTGGTTGAACCATTGTAGGATCAGCCTCGCGAAACCTGACGACCTCCCATGGTGGAAGAAAAGAAAGACAAGAGGGCAAGAGATCCTTTCAAAATGTTGCTTGAAGAATCCCTCGAGAGACAAAGGGATGTGATGATGGATAACTTTGCCCAGATCCTTCGATGACTACCCATAGGCAATGCATCTTCATCCAACAGCCACTATGGAGGTGCCACTCCTTTTAAGGTACAAGTTAACTTCAATATTCCCATATTAGAAGGCCTCATAGATGTAGACGCCATAGATAAATGGTTAAATCTATTGGAAGGATATTTTTTAGTTCACGACTTTTCCAATCGGGAAAAGATTACGTTTGCACTTCTCAAAGCTGCCCCACATGTGAAGGACTAGTGGGAAACCTACTGTGAACAAAAGGACGAAATTGAACCCTTGTTGTTTTCAGCTACACCCATTTGGAATTATTTCTGAGACCCCATCAAGGATCAATATTACCCTATCAGGAGCTATGAAGATAAATACATAAAGTGGACCACACTATGGCAGGGAAGGGACCAAGATGTGTCGGAGTTCACAAATACTTTCCATAACCTTCATACGAAGTTGGGTATGAAGGATATTGAGTGGCATTTGGTGCTCAAGTATCGCTACTGTCTACACAAGTACATCCAAGGCAAAATGGAGTTCCTAGACATTTCCTCGCTTGGCACATCGTATCGGTACACTGTAAAGATTGAGCAAAAGTTTAAACAAAAGAAGTGAGATTTTGGATGTACGAATCCAAAGTAAGGAAAAGGCCCCCCCAAACCACAAAACAAGGGACCAAGCCAAGGTGGGGCTACCTAGGACAACCCACCGAAGCTGCAAGTAAAGAACAACACCACAAAGATGAAGAAGGATATGGGAAAATGGTGTGAGTTCCATAGGAGCTCCACTCACAGTATAAGTGAGTGTTAGGCCAGGCAGTCACTAGTGGCCGAGATGAAGGCTTTCAAATCAGACGCAGGTTTCAACTCTGAATCAGAACTCGATAAGGGGACTGACAAAAGGAAGCAAACAATTGATGTGGGTCCCAGTACTGTTGTAGCCACCAAAAGGATCTAGAAAATTGAGCCTGAATATCCAGAGGAGGGGGAATGACTCTTCCACTCACAAATGTGGGTGAAGGGTTCTCTGTTGCAGTTATTTGTCAACAGCGGGAGCCAAAAGAACCTTATTTTAGTAGAAGTTGTGAAGCAGCTGGGCCTAAATGCTATAACACATCCATATCTGTACACCATCGGGTGGCTTCACCAAGAACGAGATCTTCGCGTCAACCAATAGTGTCACCTTCCCTATAGCATCAAGCCCTTCATGGGTGAGGTATTGTGTGACATTGTTCCTCTTGAAGTTTCTGATGTATTGTTAGGACAACCATACTTGTGGAAGTGACATGTTGTATATGAGTCTAGACCTCGCTCTATAATTATTACTTTGGCTAATAAGTTGTAAAGAATACCGGAGGTAGCCTCACCTACTGCCATCTCTTTGATCACTGCAAAGCCTTGCATTAAGATAATTTCCTAGACTAGGAAATTCATTTTCTTATGATTCGTCCCAAAGGCAAGAAGAAGGTTGTGTCCACAACTTCCAAGTAGGGCTCCTCTTCATAGCAGCAACAAATGGACAAGGTCGTGGAGGAGTACATGGACATCTTCGCCTCACCCACAGGGGTACCTTTGTACTGTCAGGTCAAGCATTCCATTGACCTGACCCTGGGTGCGCCGCAGCCTAATGGACCAATCTATTGATGTTTTGTTATGGAGAACGATGAGATCAAGAGGCATATTCAGGAACTACTGCAGAAAGGTCACATCAAGCCAATTTCATCACCCTGTGGGAACCCGATTCTATTGGTACAGAAAAAGGATGGGACCTGGAGGCTCAGTATTGAATATAGAGAGCTAAACAAGATCATTGTCCAGAATAGGTACCCAATCTAGTAGATTGATGACCTTCTGGACTAGCTCAAGGGGGCCAAATATTTCAACAAGATTGACTTGAAATCAGGTTATCACCAAGTGCCTATCGAACCCTCTGATGTGTGGAAGACTACCTTCAAATCCAAGGGGGGCCTTTTAGAATGCTTGGTCATGCTGTTTGGATTGACGAATGCCCCTGCAACCTTCATGGGACTGATCGACAACATCTTGTGGCCCTTCACCAATGCATTCATGGTGGTGTATTTAGATGACATCTTGATCTTCAGCCAAAGTTGGGAAGAGCACCTCCACCATATTCGACAGGTCCTTCAAACCCTTCGACAACACAAGTTGTGTGCTAACTTGGAGAAATGTACCTTTGGCCTAACCTAGGTTCAATATACAGGGTACATCATTGATGATCAAGGTGTACATGTGGACCCATCCAAGAAACAAGTCATTCAGGATTGGCCAGCCCCAACCACTCTAACAGAGCTCCGTAGCCTTTTAGGTCTTGCCAATTTCTACCGTAGGTTCACGTTGGGGTTCTCTCATATCACTTGGCCTTTAAGTCAAGTCACCAAGGGTGAAGCAAAAGCCAAGTTCTTTTGGTTGGAAACCAACAATGAGCATTCTCCAAGTTGAAGAATCACCTCTATTCTGCACCAGTGCTCACATTACCAGACTTGCAACAACCATTTGATATTGAGATAGATGCCTCCGACTATGATATTGGTGCAATTATTACTCAAGACGGGCATATAATGGCTCACCACAGTGAGACACTTTCAGACACGGTTCGAAAGTACCCCACTTACGACAAAGAAATGTATTCCATTGTGCAAGCCTGTTGTCAATGGAAGTATTACATTCTGGGGAAGGAAACGGTCATCCACAGAGACCACCAACCTCTATAGTTCATACAGACACAAGGGAAGTTGTAGAACAATTGTCATAAGAAATGGTCCATCTATCTACAACAGTTCCATTTGAAAATTAAGTATAAGAAGGGCAACACCAATAATGTCGTTAATTGCCTCAACAGACCACTAGTCATATTGCTAATCACTGTGCTTGACTCTTGTCAGTACGAGACATTGAGGTGGCCGCATATTTACAAGAGCAATCCAGAATTTGGTAGCATATACTATCTAGTCAATTTTAGTGTCCTAAATTTCTCCACATAAATTATCAATCTGGGGATCGTAAACTGATGAAGTGTGATGCACTATATGTGCTTAGTTAACCTTTCTCTTACTTCGTTGTTTTATAGTTTATGTTGTTTTTGGGGGTTTTGTTTCTCATGCTTAAGGAAATTAATCTAAGATAGAAAAGCAATGCTTATAAATGAAATCTCCAAATGTTAATGAACAACTAAATCTAATGACCCTTAATGTTAAAATATAATTTCTAAAGAAGGGAGAAAAGGAAATGAACAAATAAAAACTTTGAATAGTTGGATTAATCTAAGCTGGCAAAATGTCTATGAAATGAAAGCAAAAAATGATAATGCTATTTAAAATGGAAAGCAAATACGAAGCATGTAACTAAATGAAGTGTTTTGTCACTCTGCTACACAATTTTGGGAGAACTACCTCCTTGTGATAGCATTTTTTTGAGGGACTCCATACTTCATTATTCTAAAACTGAAAATGAAATGCAAGGAAAAACTCAGTCATTAGTAAAACATTTCACCACTTAATCTTAGGTTCAACCATCAACAAAGGGCTTTTGGAAATATCTATTTAAATGATGAGTTACTAAATTGATAAGAAAATGGCATTAAGCTATTTAACTCTAAACTAATGAACAACAAGAAATCTCATTCATAAACACAACATTTCGCCATTTAGTTTGAGGGTTAATCATAAACGAAAGGCTCTGGAAATATTTGTTTATATCATGAGTGTTGGGTCCCTATAATACTAGTGATTACCTCATTATTATTGTAGTTATACCCCTTATTAATATTGTTGTGCCCTTATTGCCCCCATATTGTTATTACTGAGCCCCATAGAATCCATCTATTGTTATTTTTGTGGCTTTATATTATTATTGTTAGGTTGGCTAGATTATATTGTGACTCCTTAGACTCCTATATATAGAAAGGAGGTTTTGTCATTTGAATGAGCGAAGAATTGTTCATTTATGTAATGTAAAGGAGGTTTCCCCCTCGAAGAGGCTGAATTATAAGGCGTTGATCTATCTTTTCTATCTTTTCTTGAGCTGGTTTCATAACATTTGGTATCAGAGCTTTGGATTCTAGGGTTTAGCTGCTCCAAACAGGTCATCGTGGAATTTTCTCTATAACTTTGTTTCTATGAGGTTTTAGAAGTCACAAAAAAAAACCCATTTGAGAAGAAATTGCTCTGAATCTTGGGTCCAAATTTTAGAGCTTTTTGCGCTATATTTGCGGAGATATGATCTGAGGAAGTTGGTCTTTTTGTAGACTCCTGAATTACATTCCAAACAGGTGACCTGGGGAAAATCGTCATAACTTTCTCTCTGGGGATCGGATTGAAATTTCGTAAGAAGGTACAGTAAGAGGACGGACTGTAGTTTCTTGTATGAATTTTTCAGATCCAAAGGTAGAAACAGTGACTCGTGGCACGTCGTACACGTTTGCTCTACTGAACTAGTCTATAATCAAGTCACTGTGGGAGATTTCGCATAACTCTTCCTTGGAGAATCCAATTTGGGTCAGACTTGTGGCATTGGAAAAAGGACACAGAGGGCTACTACAGGTCACAAATTCAGAACTATATGATCGGAAAGTACAGAGATACATCAGAGGCAATATCGAGCTCCTACAAAGTGAAAAAAGGTGTGTAGATTTTCTTAAATTTTTGCTTAAGCTTGGTTTGAAAATTTATTTTGAAGGAATCCAAAGGGCATAGTAGAGAATTATTATCAGTAACTGATGCCCCGAGGAAAGAAAATGCAAACACCTAGTAAGGAACCTGAAAGCTCTAGCATGACTCATGA
>APFE031345821.1:39377-64123 GCA_000404065.3 Pinus taeda | reverse complement strand
TTGAAATGTTGCAAGTAAATTTGTAATATATGAATGCCTCTATGATCCAAAAATCAGATCATTTTGATGCACAGATCATGAGATATAAACAAAATGGCTATAGGTGAGAGTGCATGATTTCCGAAATTTTATGAACTAATTTAACTTGAAATTATCTGGGTTTGTGTATTTTAATAATACGTCTGTGTTTTCGAGAAATCACAAGAATTTAGTTCATAGTTTCAAAAAATATGTGGAAATCAATTTCTGCACTGAAATTGTATGCCTTAAATGAGAAATAAAGTAGAAAACATCCATCATGCATAGCAATTCCTCCCCCTCTCTGAAGAATTAGCATGCCCTCACGCGATGCTAGAAAACAAGTAGAGGTGGTTGCTACGATCTATTGAATTTTATGCCTGGTGTAAAACAACATGGAATAATGGAGGTGTTGAGAATGAATACGAATAACGATGGATGATAAAGAATATTAATGACATGGTCATAAGAAAGAAATGAATGAAAACAACACTCCCCCAAACTGAAAGATGATATGTTGCTGAAAAATGGGAAGTGCTAAAGATGTGGAATGAAGGATGATAAATAATGCTCAATGGATTTTCATGAAATTCTCCTAAATTTGTAATAAATTAGAAAATTATGCTAGATTACCTCAAGTTACACCTTCAAAAAGATGCAGAATGACATATATGTACTGGCATTTTCTGAAGCTGATGTCGGCTGAGTTGGTGTTGAAATGATGCAAAAGGTGTAATCCAAGCAAGCACATCATGTCTGAACAACTGTTCACGTTTGCGAGCCTCTTCTGTGAATTGCAATAGTGTGGTCATGCTGCAAATAGAGTTTTGCCCATACTTGTTGTTTTCCTGTAAACAAATCACTATTTTGCAAATAATGTTCTTGAATCCATATTGTTAGTTTTGAATAGAAACAGATAAAATGCATGAAAAACTTTCAATCATAACAACTTTTGTATACATGCAATACTAATATTTTGTCAAATCAACAAGTTATGGGAGAGTGCAATAATCATATCACATGCTATCTCATAATACATACATTCCCCCCTCTAATTGGAAAAGGGATTCCATGACCATAAAGCCTATGAAAGGTGTTATACTGACGGCAAGGCAAGGGAATGAACAATACAATAGCAGAGTACACATATCAATGATAGGAGGACGAGAGTTATGGTTATAATGAGAGCAGAGTGTGTCAAGATAGTTATGAACAAAAGATAGGACGCTTTGGATTGATGATAAGTTATCAAAAAGAAAAAAAAGGTGCCTTTTTAACTCCTAATTACCTTCACATTAATTGTTAACCCGGGGATGACTTTTTATTTGAAGAGTGTACTCAGCCCGAGGAGGCTATTTACTCAAGAGTAATGTTTTGCAGTATAGTGCTTAAAAGGTGTCGTCCCCGGTAACGGCACCAAAATGTCGTATTGGGAAACGGTGCCAAAATGTCGAGCGATAAAAAGTCGTCCACGGCAACGGCGCCAAAATGTCGAGCGATAAAAAGGTGTCTTTTTAACTCCTAATTATCTTCACATTAATTGTCAACCCAGGTACAACTTTTTATTTCAAGAGTTTTCTTAGTCTGAGGCGGCTATTTACTCAAGAGTAATGTTTTGCAGTATAGTGCTTAAAATGCAAAAGTAAATGAAAACTGGAAACAAAATCTAATTGGAACAGCAAGAAACTAAAATGTTCTAAACAAAATCATTCACTCAAACAACCATCAATTGAGGATACAGTAGCAATAACTCATTCCTCTAGAGATTGATGCAATTGGAATCAAACTGGAACAAGACAATCAATCTGGGAACGAGGAAGAAATAACCAATGTTCTCTACAGTTGATAGTCCTGCTTTAAAGCAATTAAAAGAAAATAGAAATTGAACTAAAGCTGCTATTGAAAGTAAACTAGGAAAACTCTTTAAAAGAAAACTATTGAAATTAATCAACAGAAATGAACAACAAAGTAAATGGGCAACAAACTGTAATTAAAGGAATCTAAAACACAAACTCTAATTAATGGAAATGAACAATAGCAAAGCCAAATTAATAGCAATCTTTACTCTAAGAATGAATCGAACAGCACACGGAAATAGAACAGCATTGATTAATGATGGAATATGAAACAACGCTAGAAAGTCAAATATAGATACACAATAACTTAACACACGACACACCTCAATAGTAATCTGATATGGTAATCCAATTATCAGTCTTAGTTATAAAGAACACAACTGTATTTTGTAATGCAATAGCAACGTTAATAGATTCAACAATCGCAAGGAAATATAATCTCTAAGATAAATTCAGTGATACCAATTAATAAGTGTTACAACACGGATACTCTGTAATAAAACAACAATAACATTCTATAAGGATCAACAACGTTATATCAATGATTAAGAGAACAACAATGCATTGCAAAGTCGATATGATATTTCTGTCTCAAAGAATGAGATTACTTGATAGATCAAACGTAACAGAGTTGTGATGTAAACTAATAGAACATACAAGATTACCGAATAAAGTTGATAAGCAAAACCACGCATGAGCTACAAATATAATAAACAGCACTAGCACAATCCACCAGAGGTTGGGCCCTTAGCCGCCAGCGGATGCTGCTGGGCTACTTCATATAAGGCGAATGAACAGCAATTCCCAAATCAGGTATTAATCATTAAACTGTGAATTAATTACAATAGCTGAAGCTTTGAGAATTAAAGCATGAAACAATCCCTTCTTCCTCCTATCCTATCATGGATTCTTAATTCTAAATCCTTAATTCTCCATCATTTTTCCATCCTTTTTCCATCCCATCACTGATCTCTATTTTTATTTAAATAGAGAGAGATCAGAGAGAAGTTACAACAGATATAATTACAACATGTTTTCTATTACAAGATTGGATTGTTTCTAACCAATTGAGCAACGAGAAAATATATTTCAATCCATCTTTCAACAAGAGCAAGGTGAATTTGGCTTTGCAGCTGAGATTCGGAGGATGGCCGCAACAACAAATCTGAGAAAATCATGCTCAAAGAACCCTATGTTTCTCTCAGTACCAGCCAAATTTGGGCAAACCGTTCTTCATTAAAGTTAATTGGGTCTGTTCTGGACAAAACTCATGTTCTGTATTTTCTAGATTCTTCCTCATTGGCCCAAAATCTCAACCACAAAACTGTCACTTCTTATTCCACGGCATTTCTGAGTTGGCACTTTTAATGACCAAATCTTCAATCTGGAAATTATCTTGGAGGCTAAAAATGGTGAATAATGTTACAACCAATTTCTTAAAACTATCATTGATAAAATCATGCATAATCATCAATTTATTAGAAATAAAGGAGAATAAATAATATTTTTACATAAGAGCATAAATCATTGTAAAATAGAATTATATGATAAATTTTGGTAAATGACGTGACGAAGAATGGTAGAAATGGGTGGAATAAGCATTCAAAATTGATGATAATAATGGCATATTAACGACCCAATAATTACAACCCCAACCAAACCACAACTATACCTTCTTGGGGACCCGCTAATCATCCTTCCTAGTCTACACCCCCTCCTTGGTCCTATGCATCTTAGTATCATTCCCAACTAGCCAGCCAGTGATTTAAAACTTACGCTCTACCACTACCTTAGTTGAATACACCATCCTAGTGGTGGAGGCCCCAATACAACAATGCTCTAGCTCTATTTCCTCCACCACGTGCCCAACCATAAATCCTACACTCTACTCCACTCGAGCAACCCCAGATGCTTGCCTAGCCAAATCTGTACTGAACAATAGGCAGGCTCAACAAGTATACATTGGAGAGACATCATATCCAGCTTATGTTATGGAAATACAAGAGATTATCCTAATATGGGAGAGTTCTCCCGAATAACCAACCTTTCCCTCCATATAGGGAGGTTGAGGAAGAAAGGGAGGAAAGCAACCTTAAAGTAAATCCACTCTTTCCTAAGAGATTAGCCCAACCACTCCAACCTACCCTAGAGGAAACTAAACTTCTAGGAGAATTGAAAAATATATGTGTAAATTTCTTGCTTCTGCAGACAATAAAAGATGTTCCCATTTACAATAAGTTGATTAAGGAGAAATTCTTCAAGCATCCAGGAAGAAGAAAAAGGGATTCCCATACAATTAATGTCATTGGGTAGTTGTCCAACTTAATACTAGGGTAGGTAATATTCCAAAATATTTGGACCCTGGAAGCCCTGTAGTAGATGTGCACATCAATGGCACCATTGTCCCACACACTCTGATCGATGTTGGGGCTACCATTAATGTGATGACCGAGGACACCATGCTCAAGCTCAACCTCCAACGGTCATTAAGGAAGACCACAATAGTTTTGCAACTTGCAGACTATTTGACAGTCACCCCTAAGGGAATTGTGGAGGATGTGATGGTCTCCATCAATTCCTAGGAGTATCCTACAAATTTTATAGTTCTCCAGCCTAAGGCTAAGCTTACTAGTTACCCTCTTATCATTGGGAGGCCATGGCTGGCCACAGTTGATGCTTACATTAGCTGCAAAGCTAGGAATATGACCATCAAGAACAGGCATATGTCCAAGCAGTTAGTCATATGCCCTCCTACTGAACCTTCTCTAGAGCATGATTTACCTTTATGGTTGGAGGATGAGGAAGAAGATGAGGTTTATTTTGCTCAACTTTATTCTTTTGAAGCAACAATGGAGGAAGACAACAAGATGAAGATGACTTGATTGAACACCTGCTCCAAAATCCAACTGTTGGTTCATTACCATTAGAATAAGAATTAAGGGAATCCTAAAACAATCATCCAATTGACTTATGGTTGGCCAATTCCAACCCACTTCATGACAAAACCATAGAATTTGGCCCAAAGAAAACCTTGACAACTAATCCATACCTTTCTGCTCCTGAAGATGAGAAGCTATGCAACATTTTAAAAGAAAACCTAGAAGCCTTTGCTTGGAGTTACAAGGAAATGAAGGGAGTACACCCCTCAGTATGTACTCACCACATATACATCAAATAAGGTTGCAGGCCAGTCTGGCAACCATAAATGAGGATGAATCCAACTCTTAAAGATATAGTCAAAGAAGAACTGCAAAAACTGCTAGATGTAGGATTCATTTACCCTATCTTCGATAGTGAGTGGGTCTCCCCTTTAGTGTTATTTCCCAATAAAAATGGTAACTAGAGAGTTTGTGTCGATTATAGGGAGTTGAATAAATCCACAAAGAAGGATCATTTTCCTCTACCCTTCATTGACCAAGTGCTAGACGGTCTAGACAGGAAAAAGTTTTTTTCTTTCCTAGATGGATTCAGTGGGTACAACCAAATCCAAATCTTCCTAGAAGACCAAGATAAGACCACATTCACCTATCCTTGGGGTACTTTTTCCTATAGGGTCCAAGGCCTATGCAATGCTTTTGCCACTTTCCAAAGAGTAGTCTTGAGTATTTTCATCGAATTAGTCCATGATGCAGTCAAAATTTATATGGATGATTTTACAACTTATGGCTGTGATTTTCAAGGAGCCCTGACTAACCTAGGCAAAGTACTACACAAATGCATTGAAATCAACCTATCTCTCAGTCCTGAAAAATGTGAATTCTTAATGACTGAAGGGACCGTGCTAGGTCATTCAATATCTCAGCAAGGACTGTAGGTGGACTTGAACAAAATAGCGATCATCCAAAGGGTCCCACCTCCACAAAAGTAGAGAGATGTCAGGAGTTTCTTGGGGTTAGCTGGATACTACCAAAGGTTCATAAAGGACTTGAGCTAGTTGGCCTCTCCTTTATTTGGGTTTTTGGCCAAAGATTCTGAGTTTATATGGTCAAAAAGCCGTCAAGAGATATTAGACATTCTAAAGTGTAAGTTAACCACTACACTAATCCTTCGAGGCCTAAACTGGGCCCTTCCCTTTCATATTCATGCTGATGCCTTGCAGAAAGCCATAGGAGTAGCCCTAGGACATGTAGAAGAGAAACAACCTTATGCCATGTATTTTATCAGTAAGAACTTATCAAAGGCTGAGCTGAATTATATGGTGACTGAAAAGGAACTCTTGGTGGTTGTGCATTTATTAAACAAATTCAGGCATTACATTACAGGCTATCAAACATTTGTGCATACTAACCATGCTGAAACCAAATATTTAATGAACAAATCAAATGTGAATGCTCAAATAATAAGATGGTTGGTTTTATTACAACAGTTTTATCTAACCATTGTTGATGAGCCCGGTAAGGAAAATGTTGTTGCAAAATTTTATCTAGGGTGAATCTGCCTGCAAGTGAAGAAGGGATGGTGGATGACCAGTTACTAGATGAGCACTTGTTTACTATTTCATTTCTCTCTCCATGTTTTTTTGATATAGAAAACTATTTGGTATCAGCACAATTCCCACCAAACATGCCCTCAAAGGAAAAGAGCAAGCTAGTCAGGAAAAGCACCCCCTTCACCTGGATAGAGAGAAATCCTTTCAAACTTGGCCTTGATCAAATCTTGAGAAGGTGTGTAAGGGAAGAGGAATTTTTTGATATCCTTCTGACTTGTCATGATGGGCCTTTTGGAGGTCACTTTGCAACAAAGATGACAACATTCAAAGTGTTACAAGTAGGCTATTATTGGCCCACTCTTCATGAGGATGTGAAAAAGTACACTACTCAGTGTGATCGGTGCCGGAGAATGGCAAAGCCTACTCCAAGAGATAAAATGCCCCTACAGCCTCAAGTGACTTTCGAGCCATTTGACAAGTGGGGCATGGACTTCATTGGGCCTATCAACCCTCTTTCAAAGAAAAAGTAGTACATTATTGTGTGAACTGATTATTTGACTAAGTGGGTTGAAACGAAGGAAATTAAGGCAGCAACAGAAGAGAAGGTGGTTGAGTTCCTAAGGGAGAATGTATTCTACAAATTTGGGTACCCTAGAGAGCTAGTCATTGACCAAGGCAGCCAATTTACCTCCAACATGATTGAAGAACTACTCAGCAATCACAAAATCAAGCATAGGACCTCCACTCCCTATCATTCACAAGCTAATGGGCAAGTGGAGGTGACCAACAGGGCATTGGACGGCATCTTAACCAAGGTAGTGAGCAGCAATAGGAATGATTGGGCAGAAAGACTAGTTGAGGCCACCTGAGCCTATAATATGACGTGGAAGACCACCATTGGATTTACACCCTATGAGCTGGTCTATGGGAAAATGGCTTTGCTTTCCATTGATTTTGAATATAACACGTTAAGGATGGAAACCCAACTAGATTTGGATCTTAGTCATGCATAAAAAGAGAGATTGTTCCAATTGAATGGCTTGGATGAATTCATAATGCAGGCCCTCCTACATACAGAGATAGTTCAGCTTTAGAGGAAGATCTGGCATGATAAAGATATTAAGGAGAAGCAATTTCAGGAGGGTGATTACACATTGTTATATGATTCTAGGTATAAAGATTACGCATTTTTATATGATTCTAGGTATAAAGACTTCAAGGAAAAGCTAAGGAAAAGATGGCTCGAACCTTATGTTGTGGAAATATGTCGTGGTAATGGTTCAGTGCAAATCAAAACTATAGATATAGAAGCCATTTCCTTGCTTGTTAATGGGCACTGATTGAAAATGTACAAGAGACCTTTATCTAAACAAGATTTCATTGAAAATATCAATAAAATAGTGATGATGGTGGAGAAAGTTCCAACTCCTCCCTCATCCAGTCACTGAAAAAGAAAAAAGAAAAAATAATAAGGACTCAGGTGAAAACCTCCATGAGGTTCTTGAGTCCCATCTTTGGTTTTAAAACCTCGTTAGGTGGCCCAATGAAAAAAATAAAATAAAAAAGGAAAGAAGAATAAGAAAATCCCTGGGTGAAAACCCTCCTTGAGGTGCCCAGGGAAAACAGCTAGGGTGAAAACCTCTCTAAGGCAGCCTAGTTGTTTAAAAAAAAAAAAGAGGAGAGAAAAAGATATAATTGTTATTTGCAGGTAGGTGAGAAAGATAGTCAAGGAGAAAAAAGAGGATTCAAAAGGAACCCTACCTCACACATATGCATCTCCTCCACTCCTTACCATGCATTCGTCCATCATTTTTATCATTTTCCCACTCCATTGCTTCAATTTATACAAATATTCTGTTTTCTATAGGATCCCCTAAAAACTTACAGGATGATCCTGTAGGAATTACAGTGGCCTAGAAAACCTACAAGAAGTAATCTGAGAGCACATGATAGGTTTGTTAGGTCCATAAAATTCACCTTATGCATGATCTAACACCTCACCTCAACCACCATCATCATCCCTGCACTCACCTTTCAAAACAAAAAAGATTGATTACAAAAAAAATTGTGAGTCATAGAAAAAAGAAAAAAAAATGAAAATAGAGAGGAGTAAGAGCATTACCTGAGTGTCCTTTACTCTACACACACTTCTACTCTTTCTTTTCATTCATTGCACCATTCTCATAACCCTAGTCAATAACAAGATTAAAGAACTCTAAGGGAAAAGTAGCTACAAGACATGCTGTAGGAAATCCTGTAGTAGCCTATCCCACAGAATGTCAATTATCAGCAACAGGTCTTCACTAGGATAATCCAGGAGCTCCATAGCAGCAACAACATCAGATCTTTAGCCACAGATACCTGCAAAAGCCAAGAAACCATTAGCAGATAGCAAGAGGAGGAAGAAGAATGGCATGCATAAAATAAACAACACAACACCTCTAATCTTCGACAACTACATCATGGCATCAAAACCACAGGTAAGTATCCCTCTTGCTCACTCATATGCATCATTTAATAAAAATTTGTAAGGATTACAAGATAGTTGGTTTATAAGTGAAAAGGTGGCCAGTTAACTTGGCCACCTTTGTTCAGTCAACACCTGTAGAACCGGGTGTCCTCTCACACATGGTTGTAGTCAACTCAGAAACAGAGGATGAGTAGGACATAAAGTGGTTAAACTACAGATCTACGAGGTGGGATATGATTACAAGGAGTGGGAAATGATGAGGTGGTAGTAGGTCCAACGGTTCAAAAATGGCAACGTACCTCTGCTTCCAGCACACCACCTCACCCTGAAACACCATAAAGGGAAATAAAACATCATTCCCATGCATTCATGTATTCAACCTCCTTGAATCTCCCTCACTCAAGTCGCTCTCATAGCCCAGGCCACCCACCAGAAGTAAAGATCCAACATTCTGAATAGGAATTCCTACAGGATACAGTCTACAGGATCAGTCTACAGGATACACAGAGGTAGTCTACTAGATAGGAAGAGAAGGGTTCAATAGGGGATATCACAAAATTTTCCACTGCCACCATTATAAAGACAAAGGATCTAAAATTTTATCCCCATTTACAAGAAAATGAACCAGAAATACTCTAAAATCTAGTGAATTTAGCAACTATGAGAGGTGAATTACATACATAGTCGACTTTGTTTTTCTCCTGCAATTAAAAAAATGTGTCAACCCTCTCATTTTCTCCTCAAGATTCAAAAGTAAGATGACAGGAGGGTTTGATAGGAGAGAGCCCACAAACACTGTGAGAATAAAAAACACCCCCATGTTCTTGAAATCTTTACAGGACACAACTGGATGGGCTTTTTCGAAAAATTCACAGGGTATGATGATGAGGTGGCTCAAGAATTTTCTCACTCCCTCACTCATCACAGCAGAATTCATGCCACTGTTTTAGTTAGAGGCCTCACTATAGATCTCACCCCAGAGCTCATCAGTAGGGTCACCACACTTCCCCTAGGAATTCCATGGAGAAAAGAAGACAAACGAGATAGTCAGGTAGCAAAAAGGAAATTATTTTTAGAAGGCGAAGAACCCATTGAGGAAAAAAAAGGGAGTAAGGAGGTATAGTCTTCCATAACCATGGAGTGAGGTCAGCTACCAACTCATCAAATATATGTCATGTGAGGGTAGATATAGTGTTGTTTATGGCTATCATTTCAAGATCCTTGAAGAATTAAGATTTGGGGTAGAAACACCAGTTCACCAAAGACTCAATATACCCTATTCCTTGTTGGAATCACTCATAGACTCCAGCAACAAAGTGAAGGAAGGGATTTCCCAACAATTGGCTCACCATTGGTTGATTAGGATCCTCATTGAAGATGCCCTCCAAAACCTCAGAATCCCCATAACATGGTTAGTCTTTAAAGACTTGCCAGCAGAGGATGACATCAAAACCCTCACTTATGATGTTAGTCCTTCTATCAGTGAAGAGGAAGCAAAATAGGAAGAGGAAGATACAGAGCTAGATAAGGATGAGATGGGTGAAGAAGAAGCTAACACAGAGGAACATGATGAATAGGAAGAAGAAGAGGGAGAAGAGAAGGAGGATGATGATTGAACAGAGAACAAAACTAGGGAAGAAACTGATAGAGATGATGAAGATCCACAAGAGGAAGAAGACAGGAAAACTAGAGAGGAAGAAGGCATGGAAACAGAGGGGAAAGAACACAAGGAGGAGTCACCTAGAGTGTCCCCAGAGGCCATTGAGAGAGAGGTAGCAGTTGTCCTCACTGCTCTTAGCACCCCAAACAAGAAAAAAGGAAAAAGAAGGAGGCAAACCCCACTATATTTGAGAACAAGAAAGAGCACAATAATCAAACAAGGGAAGCCACAAATATCAACAAAAATTCCTATTGAGATTGAAGATTCCCTACACAAAGAGACAAATTCCTTCCCCTAAGTCACAAATCACATATGTAAGGAGTCCCAATACTAGATTAATTTCCTCAAAGGGTAAGGCAATCCTAGAGGATCCACAACAAAACCTATAGGAAGAAAAAAATAGTCCCACAAGATACTCTACTAAAACTACAGGAGGCACAAAAATTGGAAATCAAGGTAGGGAAGTAGCAAGAAACAAAAAAACAAGACCTAGGGACAAATGAAGCAAGCCCCCAACCTAACCTAAACTCCTATTACTTGATTAATGAAGGAGGTGGGGTAATACCTCAAAACTTTGCCATCCCATTGTTTTTGGAACTTGAGAAGGAGAAGGCCAGAACCCACCAATGGATGTAGAATGCAAAATCAAAGGGGGTGGAAGACATTGGCCACATGGAAGAGAAACTCAAAGAAATGGGAAAAGACCTAAGTGGATTAAGGGACAAAGAAGCAATCATGAGAAGTCAACTTGAGAAAGAAAATGCATCGTTGAGGGGACAGTTGCAGGAAAGAGAGAACCAACTAGCATGTATGGCCAACCTCTCCTTGGAGACCATCAAGTGTGTTATCACTCAAAATTTTCTCTAGAAGTTATTCGAAGAAAGAAAATGACTGAGGTAACCACAAACCAACTTTGGAGCATAGGCTCTAGGGAACCTATGGCTCAGAGAGGGCTATCTTTGTATGATCTAGCTTCATTTGTTGGGATTTCAAGCTAGTTATGAATGTTCATGGGGGGTTTTTGGTTTTTATTGAACACTAGATGGTGGAATCCTTGATACAGATGGATAGAATGATGTCTTCAGACCATTGGGTTATGGGGTCAATAGAAGGGCAATAGAAGTAGATCAAATCACTAAAGGGAATGTTCAAAGGGAAAGCTAGTAGAGTAAAGTGTAGGTCTTTGGAATAGAAGGGTGAAATGGTTTTAATCTAGGTGAGAGAGCAATTCAAAATTCTAAGACCGAGATATAAATGAGGAATAGAAGGAAATCGAAAGCAAAGGGAAATTAAGAATCGTTTGATCTGGATTAGCCAGAAACAACCTAAACTAAGGAGCAATTATGAATTCCATAACATAGATATCAGTTGAAAACATTCAAATGCATAACCGTTAAAACAGAGTGTAATTAAACAAATTTAGAGATGTTGTTCTAGTTATAGCATTCAGATTCAAAAATACATTAATGATTGTGGAAAAACTTTAAGAAAGATAACAACAACATGAGAAAATACTTGTTTGCACTTTGCTCAACACATGAATCATGTGAAATATCTTATCTTCATTCATCAATCTAGCTTGCTAGCTCAGTTAATGATACAATAGATTTATAGTCTCTTGATCAAAAAGTCTATAGAAATATCTAAGAATCGACCCTACATACTTTGAGTTGTGAAGTATTTATACAAAAAAATTTACAAAATATCTCAAACTAACTTGAGATTTAATCTAGGAAATAAAAATATCTTCTTGCAAGAAGATAGAGACAACTATTGAACTTCTTACATATTGTTCCATTTATTTTGGTATTTTTAGCCTTTGTAGTTTGGTTTTAGCCTTTTATACTCTTTGTTGTTTAAACTTTCACGCTGGAGGCTTTAGTCACTTTCAGGCTTTCATTTGATACACTTTGACACTGATACTCTTTGACCCTGCTGACCTGTCTTGATCTTTTCACATGGTTGTTTTGCTTTTATCTTTTTACTGCAATTTTCTTATAGTAAATCGGTCAATTTTTCCCACTATTCAGCATCAGGTAGTTTTATTTTCAGCATCCTTCTATATATTTAATCCGCCTCGATGTACTTAGCAAAAGTAGGCTTAGTGATGAATAAGTGTTTTACCTAACGTTGGAGGAAAAACAAGTTTTCAAATGTTTGGTAAAGAACCTTGCCTGCTGGCAATGCCTTTATTGATGATGTACTGGCCTATTCCTCAGCTAGTTCCCTGATTTTGTTTTCGTAATCCTACTATGCCATGAGCTTGTCATTTTTGACCAAGGGATTAGGTAACCCTTTCTCTCTCAAAATTTGAAATTTGGCCATAAATCTATCAACTACTACCTACATATTTTGACACTTGTCCCCCAAGTTTAACATTAAGTTTCTCTTGTAAAGGACCTTTCTCACCTCCAAAATGGTTTATGTCCTATCTTCTATTCCAAATTCTTGAAGTTCATACTTGTTTCTACTATTGAGGAAGTGGATAAGTCCGGTTGTATCTTCAGGCATGTCTCCTAATTCTTCCTTTATTCTTTGGATAGCTTTTGTAGCTATCTTTATCAGATCTATCTGTTCAAAAATCACTTGAATGGATGGTCAAATATCATTAACAGAGTCAATGATATTGGACCATAATAGTTCCCTGTTTTGCCCAAGGGGTTCTTTTAGTGTTAGATCTTTCTCCATGGCCGCTTTCTGCACTTCCTCTTCGTGCATGATCTTAGTAAACTTGTAATATGTTTTCATTAATTCTGGCCACTTTCTGCACTTCTTCTTCGTGCATGATCTTAGTAAACTTGTAATCTGTTTCCAAGCTTGTCACCTTTCCCTTCAGCTTATTCATCTCTGTAGCATGTATGGACATTTCCTCCATGGATCTGACCAACTTTGCTACCTCTTCACCTGATGCACCTACTGCTGATGTAGACACTACTAAAACTAGTTGTGCTATAGGCATAGGAGCTGTGGGAGCCAATGAGGCTGAAAATGTAGAAGGAACAACTGTTGAGATTGTTGGGATGGAATCCACTAAGATAGTGGCAATATGAGTCTACTTCAATTAGATTAAAGTGTCCAATTCCTTCTCTATTTCCCTTAATTGATCATTGAGTTTCAGGACTTGGTCCATCAATTCTTCATGTCTAGTCTGGTTCTCCAAAAGATCCAGTGTTTGGGGATGCTACAACTAAGGTATCTTCAATTTTTTTTTAAGTGCTACAATGTCATCATTCTTTTTCTTAGTCAGCTGCTCATTGTCCTTAATGTCTTTGGGATCATGTCCCAATTCAATCACTAAGTCTTCCAAAGACTTAATTCTAGTGTCATTGGCCTATGAGGATGCCTTCTCTAACTGATATTAAGCTGAGATATTGCTCAATGAATTTTGCAACTGATAAGCAGTTATGGCTTTAGCTTTCAAGGTCCATTAAATCATCCCTCCAACATGTTTATGCAATTCGATTTGGTCAATGGGATGAATATCCCTTGCCAATACCTCAAAGTCAATCTTTTTGTAGTCTGGTGATGTCATTGGCTGTTGTGCAATTGATTTTATGAAGGACATCTATAGTTTTCCCTCTTTGATGTCGAAAGTTGACATCAACTTGGTTTGATTGGTAGGTGTGAGTTTGAGATACTGAGCATAAGTTTTGGCCTTCAGTTTCTCATTTGTCATCTTGATCTCTTTATATCTATATTTTATATCCTTATCCTCATCAACAGGCCTACTAAATGAGGATACTTCTACACTTAGCTGCCTTTCCAAAATCTCAGTCTGTTATGTGGATGGTCCCTATGTTTCCTTAGATAGAGTTGTGCCTTTACTTTTATCTAGCTCAGTATCAATTTTTTCTACTAAGCCTTCTATGTCTTCTTGCTCTGAAACAGGTTTTGCCTAGGCCTTTTTCTCTGACTGGTCTTGTATTGTATATTTAATGTGCCAATTTCTAAACTTGAGGGTTCCTCTCTAGTCCTTTTGGGGTTCTTTTCCTCATTCTGAGGAGTCTACATGATAGGAGGGGTTCTCATGGATATTTGTCATTATTCGGTTACCTACAGAAACGAGCTCTCATTAAGTTGTCTTTGTAAGTCAATCAAGGTATTCTATACATCTACCTTTGTGCTATCCCTGTCTATAATAGTGTTACCCACCCATTCATACCGATTTGCATATCCTTCAATCTCTGGTATGGGATGATGAATGTAACATCCCAATTTGACCTTTTGTCTAAGTTTAGTCATGAACCCCTTGGGGTCATATCTCCATATGAAACTGTTTTGGAACTTCATTTGTTTTAGAATCTTATCTGCTTCCTGCCTGCTTCTCTGGAGTTGCAAATGAGGGGACCTAATTGGTTTTTGACTTTGAATTGAGGTCTTTACTTGGCTGAGACAAAATTGATCTCATTCGAGTTCATTATCTATCTATAATCCTCTAGAGAAAATAACCTCATGGGGAGGTATTTGGGCAGTTTATATGGTACGAGCTGGCAACCATAGATTCTTATCTCTGTGTGATTTTGGTAAAGGTACCAATCTCCCATTTTTCTTTGTTTAGACAACTAAAGCACCTTTTTGATCTCTTGACTTATTCTGGGTGGAGGGCTTCCTGTTAGCATGGTCATGAGTGGATGAAAAAAGAATCAATGAAATCTGTATAGGTATATGGTGATTGAAACTTGTCGAAGAGTGGGGTCCAAAATATGATAGACCTAGGTTGTCCTCTGGTATCCATCTTCTAAAGAGTGAAAGGAAATCTATCTAGCTGATAGTATAGGAACATATGGTAGAGAACAAATGAGTATTTAAATACTCTCTCATTGTGCATTTTGGTGAATTGTTCATGCATTCTTTCAACTATGAACTCGGCATAATCATACACAGTAGCAGGAGGATTTCCTGGGGTGTAAATGGACATGAAGGCCATGACAAGCTCATCAATAAATTCATCAGTGGTGAAGCCTAGAATACATGATATCATGGTAATGGTTTTTTTCCCCTTTCAAAGAACATGGCAGAAACATGGGGGGGGGGGATTTAGGAATGTGTTGTTGTTCTACAATGAAATCTTGAAATAATTGGGCCAGTCTAGAGGGACTGAACTTGATGTACTGGTCTAACAAGTCTCCAATGTAGAGTGGGGTTAGGTTTGGTCCTGGTTGGAGTTGCAACATCTCATTGGTTGATTCAGTTGTAATGGTGAACAGGACATTTTGGTTAGGGGACATTACAACTCTCTGTTAGGAATGTAACATGCATGGTACATATGGATAGTTTTTGGAAAAACATGTACTTTGGGAAATTGGTACATGGGAAAATTGGATTCCCAAAGACCAGTGTCATCTGAATGGTTCAACTATATGTCCCTACTCAAACGATGAAGTTTGAGCAAGACCTCATACGCACTGGTATCTCTGATTTGGAAATCCCTGTCCACCATGGGAAGGTTGTCTAGGTCCAGATGAGGAGTTGTGATGGGTCAGACATCTCTGGCAACAGGGGCAACCATCTTTAGCTCTTGTGGATTTGAATTTCACTATGTAGGGTTGTATCAGAGGTTTTTGACAAAAATTAGTAGTTTGGAGAAGGGTCTGCGCATGCAGTCTGAATTCAAAGTAATTCCAATTAATTTTACTTAATTAAAATACCGTTAAGTACAAAACATTTTCAAATTTGAAGGGTGGCTGGTAATTTGTTCACAAATACCTAGAGTTTAGGTGAAATGATTCCTAACTAGTGTTCTGGACGACGGCGAATGGTTCAAAGGGCTCTCAGATCTTTGTAGGTGGTCTTTGTAGCTTCCTTGAGTATTGGAATGGGGTTTAACTGGTATTTTTTAGGTTTGCAATTGTTGCATTAGTTCACAGAGGTTCTTAAAGAAAACGAGTGAAAAAAGATGAAAAAGGGCTTCCCGGTCTTTTTATGGAGCAACGGTCATGAGGGTTGGGTGGTATTTGGGAGGGGTCACCCAATCTACCTCCGCACTTGACACATACCATTTTGGGTTTGAGGGAAAACTGCTTTATCGGGCGGGTAACGAATGGCCATCCGATGCGACTAATATGGTTGTGGACAGTCGGATGAGGGTGATGGTGATCAGACAACAAACGGGCGAGGGAAGTGCACGGGTGATAAAAGCATGGGTTTCGAGGGGGCCCAGTGCTTTAAACTTTAGTGGTATGGGATTAATTATAGGTTAATGTTGGGTTTAAAATGATCGGGTGGGGCTTAATGATAGGATTAATTGATTTTGTTAGGATATGGAGTGAATTGTATATTTTTTATTAAAACTAAGGGTTGGGGGTATTTATTTATGGGATTTAATTAATATACAGGAAAAGGTAGATGGGGCTTTATATAACAACATCAAAAATTAATATAAAATGTGATGGGAAGAGTGGATATACCCTAAGTAAAAAGGTAATGTTTGTGCATACGCTTTATACTTAGGATAAAATGTTTTTTGTGGGTTTTTCGAATGAAAAGGGATTTAATCATGGAGTTGCTTTACATTTCCTAGGAAAATGGAGTTTAACCTTAGGAAAAGGGGTTTTATTAGGGAAATGAAGGAGGATGAGTTTTATAAAGGGGATTCTAGCACTTGATGTCCATAAGTCATTAACTCGAGGGTATGTTCCCACCAAAAGTCAGAGAAATGCTTTCAGCCTCTTTGACTCGAAGGATTTAAAGTGCTAGAATATACTTGTGGATAGGAAATTAGTGAGTAAGGGGAAAAAATGAATTAGGGGGAGTTAATCACATTTATCTTGCAAACCTTTGTTTTTTCTTCCATAGTTGATCATACATATATAAATATGTGTCTAAGGATGATGCATGTGTTTTTATCCAATCAACTTTACAGTTTTAGCAACCTTTCTTCTACTTACCCCACCATTTTTTCTTCATTTTATTTGGGTGCATTTAGACTAGCAAACCCTTATCCTATCTTTTCTTTTATAAAACAAACTATCTATTTCTAGCCTTATATCATCCAAGGGCTCAGATTAAGGTTATGAGCTCATTTTATTTCTCTACCTTTCTAATGATCTGCCAAGATTAAACTGTTTGGTCATATTTTATTCTCTAACTATAAACATAAAATTCAAAGCATGAAATAACCAATTTTAAACAGTTTGATTACCATGGATTGTGGCATGAATGACAAGTTGCACGCAGTCATTATTATGCATAAAGTAAATAGTAGTGGCATTTAGAATTGTGCACTTTCGTAGTCTCTTTTTTGTTTTTTGGGGTTCATATATTCTCATTTTTTGACCTTCTCTTTTTCTTTTTGTCCCTTGATATTTCTTTTAGGGCATACCCTCTTCACATTTTTTAATTTTTTAATATGGAAAACATTTGCAGAAAGTAAAGGTATGTACAATATTACAGGGCTTAACCTTAGTCATTCAAAATTATGACTCCTATTGGTATAGGAACCTAACAGTGGCTGCACTTGGGGATGGAATCTTCTGAAAGGATGTCAAGAACTAATGAAGATCAGTAGTAGCCTTTGAATTGTTGTTGGTGTTACCTTGCAAAGTGTCCTTCTGTGAATCTACATTATTGATACTTATGATCGTAAATCTTTCAAAGCTTAGGGCCTTCTCTTCAAGGTTCAACTTCAAAGATTACCATCCAATCCAAACTAGACTTTGTAAATAAAGTATGTATAAATGGGAAATGAAAATTAGTAACTTTGTTCACAATAATGTTTTAGCATTCAACCATTCACTCGCCCACATTCTGCATCTATACCACTAATTTCTCTCAAGAAGAAAGCATTATTTCCTCTGTAAGGATAAATGACATAGAGACCTTTCCATAGGAAATAAAATTTCCCATGTTTGCCTTTGTCTTCCATCCTTCAATCCCACTTGAGCACTTTGTCACCAATGTAGAAATATTCAACCTTGGTTCTCTAATCAAAACCTTTTTAATCCTTTCCTCCACAACTTGAGACCTAACATAGACCTCTTCTCCAGTTTGTTGAAGATGAATAGTTTGGTTGATTCTTGTTTGGATACTATTTGGTTCAACCTACAATTCTTGAAGTATCTTCATTACTGGTACTCCCAAAGAGGATGGAAAGAGAGCTTCCATCCCATAAACTAGTTGATAGGGAGAAGTACCAATTGATTTCTTATTGTCAATCTGTCTGCCCATAAGGAATTGACTAGCTTTTTATTCCAAGTTTTCTTATTGTCCTCTAGTAACTTCTTG
Source organism: Pinus taeda (assembly GCA_000404065.3). Taxonomy (NCBI): domain Eukaryota; kingdom Viridiplantae; phylum Streptophyta; class Pinopsida; order Pinales; family Pinaceae; genus Pinus; species Pinus taeda. The sequence continues at coordinate 45,467 of APFE031345821.1, read as the reverse complement.
ATGATGTTTAGTAGGATTTTGTTTGAGGATTCTGCTATTCCATTACCTTGAGGGTAATAGGTTGTGGAATGGCCAAGGGTGATATGGTATTTTTTGCAGAAATCTATCATTCTTTTGGATTTAAAGGTTGTTGCATTATCAGTTTTGAGCTTAGCTAGACATCCAAATCTTGATAAAATATTGGTTTCAAGGAAGGTTATGATAACAGTATCTGTGGCTTGCCTTGAAGGTATGGCCTCTATCCATTTTGTGAAGTAGTCCATGGCTGTGAGGATCCATTTGTGCTGGGCAAAGGAGGGTGGGTGAATTTCACCAATGAAGTATAAACCCCATCGTTAAAAAGGTATTTCTGTAGAGATTGGCTTGAGGGGTAAAGCTAATAGCTCTTTATTCCCCTCAAAAATTTGACATTTGTGACAAGAAGTCACGTATTTTTTGACATTGGTAGACAAGGTAGGCTAGTAGAAACCAGCTCTAAGGATTTTATCTACAGTGTTATTCTAGTAAAGGTGTCCTCCACAATCACTTGCATGAAATTATTCCAAACCTTTTTCATATTCTTCTTTTAATAAGCAATTTAGAATAATACCTTCATGATCTCTCCAAAACAAAGCATCGTCTAATATAAAACAATTTAAGGATTTCATCTTCAAAAAAATAATTTTAGTCCTACATGATTTAGGAGGAGCTTGTAAATTCAGTAAAACATAAATAATATCAGCATACCAAGGTGATCCAATAAAGGCTTGGCTGATTAGTGGAGTCGCCATCTACTCTTCATTATCAATTGCTACAATAAATTTTATATCCAAGGCCTGACAGTTTGATTCAGCCATGAGTTTGGCTAAACCTTTACCCTTGATTAACTTAGTAGTTTTGATTTCTATATCATACTCTAAAATAGTAGCAATCCACTTTCCCCTCTTTCCATCTGGACCATCCTGAGTTAGGATGTCTTTAACTACTGAATTGGGAACGTAGACTACTATATGAGAATATAAGATGTATACCTTAAAATCCTTAATGGCTATGACTAAAGCCAATGCTTGTTTTTCTATTATGTTATATTTCAAGGGGGCATCTCTTAGGGCTTTGCTGAAGCAAGCAATGGGTTGTTCATAGCCCTAGTCATTTTTCTGCAATAGAACTACAATAATTGTGTTCTCAAAAGCAAAGGAAAACAAGATGAAATCTCTCTCACATTTAGGACTAATTAACACAGGTGTTTTAGTCAAGGCTAGTTTAATGTCTTCCAAGTATTTTTTGCCTCAATAGTCCATTTTATGGTGGATTCCTTTTTCAACATATTCTTTAGTATCTAATTAATTCTGCTAGATTAGATATAAATCTTCTAAGAAAAATATTTTTTCCTAGCAAAGCTTGTAACTCTCTAATTTTCCTAGGGTGTTTTACTTGCAAGATTGCTTCTATTCTAGCAGGGTCTATTCTTATACCATCTTTTGAAATTATGTGACCTAACAACTTTCCTTCTTCTAAACCAAACAAGGACATTTTTAGGTTCAAGGAGATTCCAAATTTGTTCCATTTAATAAAAACTTGTTTAAATGATCCAAATGTTGATTGTCATGTTTTGAAAATATAGTAATATCATCTAGATATATCACAAGGAAATCATGAATTTATTTTGCAAAGGCTATATCCATAGCCCTCTAGAAAGTGGCTCCTACATTCATTAGCCCAAAAGACATTTTCACATACATAAATGTTCCCCAAGGAGTAGTAAAGGCAGTTTTGGGTTGGTCGTCAAGTTGAACAAAGATTTGGTTGTAACCAGAAAACCCATCCAACAATGAGATTTTGGTTGATCCAACTACTCTCTATGAAATGTGGTCCATTTTGGGAAGAGGGTAATTTGGTTTTAGTGACACTTTTTTGAGGTTTCTGAGATCCACACAGAGTCTGATCTCACCAGTTTTCTTTCTAGTTGGCACCAAGTTTGAGACCCAGTCAGAAAATTTGATTGGTGCAGTTATTTTGGCATCATACATCATCTAAATTTCTTTTTCAATTGCAAGTAATAAGACATGATTAATCCTCCTAAGTTTTTGTTTGAAATTCTTTTTGTTTTCTTTAATAGGAAATGTGTCCTAGATGAAGTTGGTGTCATAGGATTTGAGGTCCTCATAACTCCAAGCAAAGGCATCCTAAATTTTTTTCAATAACTCAATGTATTTCACTTTTTCAGTTAGGGGCAATGATTTTGAAAGTTTGATCAGTTTAGGATCTTCATTGGTGCCTATATTACATTCCTCTATATCAGATCTTGAAGGTTCCATTTTAGGTTTCCTAGGAACATCGTTTGAATCAAATAAATCTTCTAGAGGGGTTAATCCCTTTGGTAAGAAGTTACCTTTGAGATTAATTGCTTTGGTTTCTTCACTGATTATTTCATCAATCTCAATTTGCTCCAAGTAAAATTTAGTTGGGTTGAGTCTATCTATTTCATCACCTTCTATCTCATTTATTTCTATCACATCGTTAGTGTCAGGATCTATTGATGTATCAAAATCTAAATTTTTATTGGTAAATTACTTTTTTCAAATTAAAAAGTTATTTATTTGTTTATCATCAGAAAATATTTGCCAATCCTTCAAATTATCTGGAATTGCAGGCCTATGCCTAAGTTCAGTAGTATATTGATGTTTAGGTTGGAAGGGTAATTTGCAGGTGCTAGAAAACATTGTTAAACTATTGGCTTGCATGTTGTGCTTTCTAGGGATTACTGCAAGATTTGTTTCTAGGAAAGTGTTAAGTATTTCTATGATAGTTCCTCTATAACAACTTAATCTAGGGTCTTTTGTCATATATACAACATCAATCTATTTTATAATTAGTTCAGAGTCTCTCATGATAGAAACACTTTTAACTCCTAGATTCCTAACTAACTTAAGACCTAAAATTAATGCTTCATACTCGACCATAATTGGTACATTTAAAATTTAATCTATAGCCATGGCCTTCTAAGTGATTATTTTCCAAATTATATATCCATACTCCTACTCCTACTCCTAACCTATTGACTGATCCATCAAATTCTAGATGCCATAATATCTCATGATCTATATTTACACTATCTGGTGCAACAAACTTTTCATCATCTATAGCAATTTGACCATCTTGTTCATTGAACAGTTTTGTAGTCTGGTTAGTTTCATTTCATGTAGAAACAATAATTTCTTTTAGTTCTATATTAGTACTGTCTAAAAGAAATTCTCATGTTTGATCAACATTATACAGGATAAAAGAATCTATATCTAAGTGTATGGAGTATATGGGAAAGTTTTGAGGTGGATCTTGGCTACTTACCATATATTTCATCAAGGTTTCACGGTATAGTTTCTTAGGTTGTCAAAAAACAAATATTATTGCATATGACATATCTAGTTGTAAGGATCCCTGAAGTTTGGCTCCCCATGTTCTGGATAACATCATGCCATACTTTGCTAGCATGTCAGCAACTACAATATCCATAAGGATGCTTTTGGCAGGATATTGGATTAAAGTGACACATAGGTATTTGATCAACCCTAGACATTGTACCTGACTGGAGTCAAATGAGAATAAGTCTTTGTAAGGCCTTGTAATGTCTAGGTTTAACTTCTCCATCACTGATTTTGGCATTAAGTTGTGAGAGGCCCCATAATCCAACATTTCATTGTGTAGAATTTTGTCATGGATACTAAGGCTGATGTAAAAAGGTGGAACTCCTCCTTCTAATGGTTTTCCATTAACATATGTACCAAATATGAGTTTTGGTTGGTCATCAAACAAATTGACTGAATCCTCATTTTTAGCAATGTTTAAGGTCTAGTTTATCTGTGATTTGTAAGTTTCATTCTTGATTAGTTCTGTTAAAGGAACTGAAATATTTAGCTTTTCTATCTCTGCTTCTATATTGAATGGAAAAGAGACTTTTTCTATTTGAAGGTTTTGAATTTTTGGAATAGAGACTTGAGTAGACTTGTCTTCTTTTCCGTTTTTCGGGACCTCCTTAGGTGGATTTTCATATTGATATTTTGAGCTTTGTCCACTAGGTTCTTATGTGGAATTGAAGCGGATGGTGGATCAGTAGAAGGTTGATCAGAGGTTATGTCTACAATTGTGGGGCCAAAAGGTTTTGGGTTTTCCCTAGGGAGAATTTGGAGGATTTTTGAAACAGGGGCCTCTTTTATTTTCTTCGGATGATTTTGTACTATTTCTTAGTTTCGTCAGGAACATCAGCATTCTTTTTGCTTCTTAGATTATACTATTTATGTACTTCAACGATGGAAAAATCATATCCTTGTTTTTAATCAAATGATTCCCCAGATTGTATTTGTTATTGTTGTAGCATATACAGTTCCTACTCATATTGGGTTAGAAAAATAGTGTCCTCATCATTTATTCCCATTAAGTTAATTTGTGTATCTTGTTCTGCATCTTCTGGCTGGAATGTATCCACATAATTTTCTTGAAAAGGAGGCGTAATGTTCTGATCTGGTCCATCTTTCCCAATGTTTTGGTTTTTCTAAAATTTGGGTTCCTAACTGGAGGTGCTTGTTGGTTATCCCATTGTGGTTTCCTCTCCATATTCTCTATTATATCCATTAGTCTTTCCATACTTTTGGCTAAACTATCTATTTTAATGTCAGGTGGTGAAGTTTCATCCTTAGCAGTTCCTCTCCTTTCATTTCTAACTCTATCTCTTTTACCTAACAAATTAGCTTCTATGCTAACAACTACACTTTTCATTTCTTCTAATGTTGGGGGGTTTCTTTGCCTAAGTTGGTATGCCATATCTGTGTCAAAACCATCAGGGAACTTTGTTAACGCTAAGTCAGGTTGGGGTCTATGGTTAACTAGGATTGCATTATATATATTATTGAATCTAATGCAATAATCTTGAACAGTTTCATTAGGACCCCTTCTAATATTCTCATATTCTAAAAGGATTTGTAAGGGATTACTTTTCTTTTCCCACCTATCAATAAATAATCTTTGGAAATTTGTTATGTTTGCAATGTGGTTGGAAGGAAAGGCTTTAAACCATTTCTTGACATCACTAGTCAAAATTTTGGCAAAAAGTCTCATCTGGACATTAGCTTCATCTATTTCATGTAGTTCAAAAAAGTCAAACATCCTGTTTACATGTTGCTAGGCAGTGTAATGACTAGTAGCATCAAACATGAAATCTTACTCTGATAATCTGTGGGCATAACATGAAGTTGGGTAGGTAAAACAAGAGGGGCAAATCTATTTGCCATTGAGGTAAGTTTGGAGGGGCTGAGATGAAGTACTTGGAGACTATGCAACAATAGATGAAGAACCAGGACTAATAGATGGTGAATGAGTAAAGGTAGTGTTAGGCCCCTATACTACTAGTGTCACCCCTTATTGTTATTAGTACAAACCACTTATTATATTGATGTACCCATGTAGTGCCCATATTGTTACTATTGGCCCCATAGAAGCCCACTATTATTATTATTGTGCCCTTACATTATTATTGTTATGTCGGCTCTGGTTATGTTATGACCCCTTAGACTCCTATATATAGAAAGGAGGTCTTTTCATTTGTATCATCAAAGAATTGTTCCTTTATGTAATTGTAAAGGAGGTTGCCCCCTCGAAGAGGCTGAATTTAAGGCGTTGATTTATCTTTCTATTTTTCTTGAGCTGGTTTCATAACATTTGGTATCAGAGCTTTGGATTCTAGGGTTTCGCCGCTCCAAACAAGTCATCGTGGCATTTTTGCTATAAATTTTTTTCTGTGACGTTTCAGAAGTCACAAAAAATACCCATTTGAGAAGACTTGGTGCTGAAATTTGGATCCGAATTTCAGAGTGTTTCGTGGGATATTTTCGGAGATATGATCTGAGGAAGCTTGCCTTTTTGCAAACTCCTGAATTACACTCAAAACAGGTGACCTGGGGAAAATCGTCATAACTTTATTTCTGAGCATCGGATTGAAATTTCGTAAGAAGTTACAGAAAGAGGACGAACTGTAGTTTTCATTTATATATTTTTTAGAGTCAAAGGTTGAAACAGTGACACGTGGCATGTCGTACAAGTTCGCTCTACTGAATTAGT
>APFE031345818.1:0-10398 GCA_000404065.3 Pinus taeda | reverse complement strand
TCTTTTCCCACATGAACTTAAGTTTTCTCTTAAGGATGAATTTTGTTATTATTCTAAATCGAATATGTGTAATGTAGTTTTTCATATATTAATATGTAATTTTTAATTTTTTTAATATATTATATATATATGTATAACTGTTTTTAAGTATTTAAAATTTTAGGAGTTGGATTAGTTTTATTTGATTTGGTTAGCGATATTTAATAGTGACTTAATTTTAATTTCTTTTTAAAAATTCAAATTTTAATATTATAAGAAGACATATTTTTTAATTATTATTTTGTATTTTTTCAAGTAAAAATTATTATTTTTTTTTCAAATTAATTTATAAAAAATATTATATAATTTTTTTTTTCAAACATTCATTTATATAATTGAAATTAAAAAAAAATCGAAAAATTTCTTTTTTTGTTGATAGGGGAATCAGCTACTGGGACAGCCTCACAACTCGCGTAACACTGGGTTGATTCTGACCGCTGCCACTATAACCTCTGGGAACTGCGCCTGCCCGCTATAACACAACTCCAGGTAAGTCAAGGGATTTGAACTTGTGACCTCAAATACAGAGTCTGCTTTACAGACAAACTACACCGCAACGCGATGACTAGCTCGCCTACCCCGTTCTTTTATGATGGTTTTTTTTTTTCACACACATATATAATGAATTTTTTTCATATATATATATAATTTTTATTTCTTATAATAAATATTTATTTCTATTCAATTTATTTATTGATTATTAAATAAAGTGTTCAAATGCCATTCCTTTCATATTTATTTAATAATTTCTTGCACTTACTTAAATGCTTATTTTTTCCTTTTCTTTTTATTCTTATATTAACCTTCTACATATATTATTTTAAAATTAAATTTGAATATTTATTACATGGATGTTCTTCCTAATTTATCTGCTAGTTAATTTAATTTGGTCTTCTTAATTAATGTATGATTAATTTAAATTTAATGGTAATATGATTTTATAATAATATTTCCTTAGTAATTTAATATATTTTTTTTTCTGATTTGCATCCACCTATGATTAATATATATTATTTTAGGTCTACTCTTTTTTTTTTTTAATATTTTTTATAGTTATTTTTAAGTTTAATTTTTATAATCATTTTAGGAAATGCCTGGGTATGCAGCAGTTGAAATTAAGGGGGAGTGTTGGAATTTAATTCCAACTGCAACACAATAAATGTTGAACCGAAATCCGATCTTCAGCAGATATTTCAGATTGTCCGATGCCGTAAAGTCTTTTGAGATTTTTGAGCATTAAATACGCAGAATTAAATACCCCTGCAGACTGCCGACTTGTTTTCACTGAGAAAGGCATCACCGCCTTCTGTAATTAATACGCAGATAAGCGTTACAGGATATTTTGATTATTTTATCAATTAAACTCAGATATTTATTTTCCTATAAATGTAAAGAACAATAGTTCTGTTTTTTAAAGGTGTAAGAGAAAGAACAGCAGTTCTGTTTTCAAGAGAGAAGGTTAGAAGAACAAGAGTGAGTCTCTTCTGTAAATGCACAGATGTGCTGAACCTGCAATTTTCTGAGATAGTGAAAATTGATTTCTGGAGCTGAAGTGTTCCCTTTTCTAATCCCTCTGTCAAGAGGAAGACGAATTTGTATCAGTTTTGTTTACTGTTTATGAATACAAGTTTACTGTTTAACTTGTTTTCTGTTGCTGTTACACCAAGCGTCAAAAACACACTGTTATTACTCTGTAAGTCTAAAAGTGACTTGACGCCAACTATTTTAGTTGTTGTTACACCAAGCGTCAAAAGCACGTTGTTATTACTCCGTAAGTCTATAAGTGACTTGACGCCAATTGTTTTACGTTGCTGTTACACCAAGCGTCAAAAACACGTTGCCGTTACATCGTAAGTCAAAAAGTGACTTGACGTCAAAAATCGCGTTGCTGCAACACCATGATCAGAGTTTGCTGCAACACCGTTTCCAGTAAGCAGTTTTCTATTTTTTCTATGTTAACAAAAACAGAGTGTTATTCCGCGTTGCTGCAACACCATTTCCAGAAAACGAAATTTTTAGTTTTCTGTGCAGAAACAGAGCAAAAACAGAGCATTTTTTTTGTTGTCTGTTTGTTATGGAATTAAGCAGAAAATTCCAACAAGCAGCTCCACCCAAGAGAGTTACAAGACACACATCCGACCGATCGGTGTTGGAATGTAATTTGTCTTATCGGAGAACAAAGAAATTAAATTTCACTTCAATGCACCAACCAAGATATCTAAGAATATCTTTCAAAATCAATTGTCAACGCTTTACCAACCAACCTGTGGTCATCGTCGGAAAGCGATATTTCAGTAAATTGATAGAGATTGATACCTAGAAGTAGGAGCAAATCCCAGTAGAACGGAAGAAAAGGCTTAAGAAGCACCATAGGTAGAGGCAGCACCATGGGCTCGTTCTTTAAACGAGACCTATTAACTACATGTTATCAGATATGAAAGTCTCATTCCATCCTGACTTCAAGCCAAGATGAGGAGCTATTCCTAAAAGCATCCTTTTGTGTATTAAGGGGCATTGTATCGGGTAAAGGATATGAATCACAGGATGTTTGAGTGATAGGCATCCACATGGAAACCTAGGACCTTAACACTTGATTACTTATTACATAGGAGAATGACCATTCATTGCTATAGAGTGCCGGATCAGACTAGATTTAAACGTTGATGCCTGCATGAACACTGCCCATGAATTTTGAGCAATGGATGTTGCACGCAGCATAAGTGGACCAATCTGAATCATTAGTCGAGCAGATCCTTAGTCGCAATCTTTTAGTAAGTGGTGAATAATTCCTCCTTTTATAGGTGAAAATCAAACCTACCGTGAAGAGGGTTTCAGTTACACTAAAACCCGCAGGGGTTGGTTAATGTTCCAAACAAGTAACTAGGAACCCCAGGGTGGAAATTACAAATTCCATACGGGTCCAAGCTCTGATACCTGAAGAAGCAGGTGTTGGTTGATGCAGGGCTGAGCTAGCCTGCATACCAGGATCTTCTCACTCAACCTTATACTGCAATTACCATGCCAATTTACGTCTTTATATGCACAGTTAAAAAATATTAATGACACTATGCGCTCCTCTTTCCGGAACTAACGCTGGTTATACCTATATATATACAACCATGCGCACAGGTTTATATAAACCGTATGCTATTGTCCACAATAAACCACTCCAGCACATATACTCTGCCCCAACCTTCTGAAGATACACAATCCACGATTTTTACTCGTGTGGAAATGGCGGACCTGTCCAGCGTTGACAGTCAATTCACATAATTCAAAACAATTATTGGACAGGAAGCGTGGAAGGATTAACCTGCGTCTGTTTTGGGTTAACAGGCTTCTCTTAATTTTCTGAACCATAGCATCGTTTTTAGCCGGCGATTGTTGCCACATGATTCTCCATAGTGCTCTTTCTCATTCAAATTCCGCTTGTACTCGATGAGAGCCGATCCAGGACATTTTATTTTTTACAGTAAAACATGTACAGTTAAGAATAATAAACTTACTCCGGTTCATGACATAGCATGCACAACAGCTTACCCTCTCTGCGCTAACAATAGATCATTCATCGCATCAAGACACATCCAAATAAAATATTGAATACACGATTCAGTTAACCAATAAATCAGTCATTCATGGAAATGCAAACAGGAAATATAATCATAAATTTTCATAGAACGCCGAGAGGGAATTTTTTTCTCAATACTTTTGGCATCGCCCTCTCCATCCGATGAGATGAGAGCTCAGCTGCCCTTTTATTTATAATAATAATGGATACATGGATAGGAATAGATCAGGATTAGAAAAAGCAAGTTTTTTCTTTTTTTACACAGTGATTTAAAGCTTGAAGCTTTTTTCCCTTTTTATCCTAATTTTAACTGGAAAAACATAGTAATTCTATCCCAAACAAAAAAATACTAAAAATTATCACACCCCTTCTTTATTCTATATTTACAAATGAAAACGGGTTTGATGCTCCTGCATCATACACCCAACCTTAAAATTAATCATGATCTCCTGATCATGTGCCTGGATCCCATACTTTGTGCTGCAAGTCATCCTCTGTTGTTGCTTGTTGCTTTTCTCCAGGTCTCCATATCTTATGTTGCCTTGCTCCACTGGCTGCACTCGCACAGTCTTCTGCTGTCTTCCTTTTGCTGCCGCTTCTGCTGCTTCTCTTCCTTGCTGATGTCTTCCTTTGAGACGCTTTCAACATGATTCTTCTGATTAAATCAATTTCTTTGTCCAGCAAACTTTCTCCAGCTTCTTCAGTAAGACCTGTACTCACAAAACAATTGTTAGAATAAAAATCACAAGGCATCAGTGCCTCTTCTGCTGCCATCACTGTTCTCTGAGCTGTCATTATGGATGTTGCTGCCTCCCAAACTTCCTGTCCCTCTGCAACATCTTCTCCGAGAATGCATCTGTATTCTGGAACCTCTTTATTTTCATTCATCTCTGCCTTTATATTCTGAATTCTTATCCTCTGTACTTCTAGTCTCTTCTCGAGAACATTTAACTCCTGCCATAAATCTATCATCTCCTTTGAGAAGATTTCTGTGCAATCTTCAATACTTTCATAATCCCAGCTTTCTGTTGTTACCATGTCATCACCTGCATATAAACTCTTAGGTTGCACAAAATTTTCAACAGTATCAACTGTCACCTCTGTTATCTGCGCTTCATCCATAAGCACTTCTTCTTGTGCTGTAACAGTTTCACAAGATGGCACATCCTCCTCAGTAAAACCTGTCATCACATCACAATTGTCAGCTATAAAAACACAAGGTTTTACATTATCCAGCTGATCTGGATTTACCCAATAACTCAAGAAATCATCAATGATCTTCTCCTCTGTTTCACCAATGGAAACTTCCTCTGCACCTGCAATCATACACAACTCATCAGTTTTTAAACTACAAGTCTTTTTAGTCTTGACGGCTTCCTTCAACATTTTCCTTTTAATATATCTGCATGTGAAATCTTCAAATTTCATCCCTGGCACAAGAACTCTAAGTCCCTTTTTCAACAAGGCAATGAGAATTTGCCTCCACCTCCTCTGTAGTTGTCGCCAAATCACTCTTTTTCCTTTCAGTGGAAAGAGCCATTTTCCTTCCTGCTTTTCCTGCTCCTGCAGCGGTTCTTCGAGTACTTGTAACTGTGCCTTTATTTCTGCAATCTCTCTTTCTCGCACTCCACCAGTCACCTCATCTCTGTGGCATTTCTCTGAACCTCTTCCTCTGTCTCTTTTATGACTTTTAGTAGCCTTCTCCATCGCCATAAGTTCTTCAGCTATGCGTTGCATGAAGCCTCTGCCACAGCAAGCTCTCTTGCTGCCACTTACCTCACCAATCCTTTCCTCCAGATCTGGCCTTTTGGTAATCATAGTTCCTCTGTTGGAACTCTTTGAGCATCCTCTACTGCTCCTGTAGGCTTCTCCCATCTGCAACTCACTCTTCTTCTTCAGGACACTGCACTTGTCCCTTCAATTGAATGCCAGGTTCACTGCCACTAATTTCTGCAACCATAGACTTAAATCATAAATTTTAAAAAAAATCACCTCACCTCTAAGATTTTGTCTTCTCTGCAATCCTTTCCACTGTAAGTGTATATGCTGCATATCATAAAAAAAAAAATTCTGATCTTTTTTTTCAGAAAAAAACACTTCAATGAAAACAGAGCCAGGCTCCGATACCACTTGATGCAGGTTGACCTTCACTTTACCAGGATCTTTATAATCTAGTTCTCTCGATGGAGAAAATTGTGAAAATTAGACTTTAAGCTACCAGAAATTAGACTTCACACTTTCCATTTCCATGTTTCACCTCACTAATACCCGAATTATCATATGCATTAAGACTGCCCAACAATTACCCCTACCACGCTCCTACACACACAGGGTTATAATCACGCGTTTATGCAGCCCATCGTTCACAGCTCCTTCAATACACATATAAACCTGTGTGCTACTGCACGCATTCCACACATATACTTTGGAACTCTATGTAACTTCTGTTAACTTCTATTATAGTACAATCCACCGGACAGATACTCTCATCAATCGTGCCTGCAAGTACCCGATTTCCAGCTCCTCTTCTTTCCACACACGGGTTAGGTTTTACTTTCGATTCAGGACATGAAGCTTAACTAACATTGCATACGTAGTTCGAAAACACAAGCGATAGGATTGATCTCTTTCCACTGCTGCCATTTTCGGTTTCCTCAGATGGAAGAACACGAAGTTCCTTTAAGAGCAAATATGCTAGAGAGTTATCTTCTGATAAATCCTTTGGTTTCCATAGACTATATGCAAGGAGTTTCCCTGAGTAGACGCCAGCCCGTTGAGCATTTATACGTACAGTCGAAAATAATAAAGAAACCCCGCGCTCGGATTTCAACTGTGATAGCTCTGGCTATATACAATCACTCACTCCTGCAATATCAACGCTCCAGCACTTATATACAGAGTGAGTTCACCTTATAATTAATCCACGGTATTTCAATTCAAATCCACAAATTACAGTTCGTTGTCCATACAATAGAAAAAAAAACACATCTATTTTACCACAGCAGAACGCATCATCAGTGAAAAAACTTTCCTCAATCGTGGAAATGGCAGATTAACATAACAAGTTCACAAATCATTCAATCTATATATATCTGATGTAAAATAAAACAATTATTTACAAAATTGGCCACATAATCAGAATTGATGGCCCTTACAACTGCCCGAAGGCTCCAACCAGAAAAACTCTCACTCTCTCTCCGATGAGATGAGAGCTCAGCTGCCCTTTTATTTATAATAATAATGGATACATGGATAGGAATAGATTAAGATTAGAAAAAGCAAGTTTTTTCTTTTTTTACACAGTGATTTAAAGCTTGAAGCTTTTTTCCCTTTTTATCCTAATTTTAACTGGAAAAACATAGTAATTCTATCCCAAACAACAAAATACTAAAAATTATCACACCCCTTCTTTATTCTATATTTACAAATGAAAACGGGTTTGATACTCCTATTTACAAAGGTTCCAAACCAGTAACTAGGATCCCCAGAGTGGAAATTATGGATTCCATAGAGGTGCCATGATTCTCCAACACCCCCCTCAAATGCAACTCGGGAATCGAACCTGGGTCCAGGCGGGTCCAGGCTCTAATACCATGAAGAGGTTTTCTGTTACACCAAAAGTTGCAGGTGTTGGTAAACGTTCCAACCAATAACTAGGATCACCATGGTGGAAATTACAGATTTCATAGAAGTGCCGTGATTCTTCCAACAGAGAGCTTGTGCTTGTTCATAGTTTGGTTTCTGAGCGTTTTCAGGATAAGGAAGGCTCTCTCTTGGATGGATTTGGTGGCCTTCTTTATCCTTTAAATACTCATTTAGCCTGTTGGTTTGGGCATGCAACAGTAGTTAGAGGGTTGTCACCTGCATTAAAGACTGCTTGCTTCTTGTTTTTAACTCCAGAGGTGGCTGAATTTATTCAAAGGGAATGCTCAATACCTTCTTTCCTCGCAGTTATAACTTGCCTTTGGCCTAGCACCAAGTATATCAAAACTATCACGACCATTGGAATGGCTTAATATGTTCCTACTTTGGATTTTTGTATCCGATGTTTACCCTTTATTACCCCAAATCCATTTTGGACAAGTATGGGGAGACATTACTTACATTTTTATGGTTTTGAATACAAGACATAGAAAAACTTGTTTTTAAAATATTTTCTCCCTTTTAGAAAACTATTTCAACATTAAGATGATGCCTATTATTTTGCAGGATGGCCGCACCTTGGGAGCCCTATCCTAGGGTTTCTCAAACTGGAAAAGCCTATGTTGGAGGCCCAACTTTGCTCCAACCTTATCCATATACCTATCAGTGGGGCACTGCATATCCTCCATACAGGTGTGTTCATTTTCCTATCACATTTTTTATTTAGATAATTTCATATACAATGATGTAAATCAAGTTGTTACTAAACCTCGGACGTTCTCTTTTAACATCGTATGGAAGGTATAGGACCTATGTGGCAACCATCACTTACCATCAGATGCAACTCTATTCTCATAAACGACTTTTTTAACCCCAAGACCAAGATTCGATTTGGCAAATTTTGGTTCTCTATGCCCACCTTCTACTACCATATATTTTTAATAAAAGAAAAATTGACATCTTATTACGAATTTCTGGATTTATCTTTGCAGAATATATACAATACTTATCTTGCACCCTAGTATTCTCAGATATATGTTTCATCTAAAAGTGTTAGTCCTCAAGTGTATCGTTCATTGTGGGCTCTTCGTGGCTCTAATACTGATATTATCAGTTAAAGAAGATGAAATTAAGGTACAAACTCTTTGTTTAACGAAGCGTTTCTGATATGATGACCGTTAGATTGTCATTTTAGGTCATTTAAACCAAGCTTATATTGTTGTAGGGAACTGGCAATTTGTTTCTTAAACCAAGCTTACATTGTTGTAAGGGATTGGCAATTTGTTTGTGGAAAAAAAAAGTGCATGCAACTAACGCGAAGTCTTATAATCAACAACAAACTGGATTCAGAATATCTGACCTAACTGAGAGAAGATATGTCTTTATTAAAACCCTCGAGTTTTTAGTTTCATTCCATTTTTTGTCTCAATTTTCCTTTGTGGGGAGGTAAATCATTTAATTCCTTTCCATCGAGAATTAAAAAAAACCCGGGGACAATGAAATCTTCAAATTGGATCCATTCCGTATAGCCTGTGATTTAATCCGTATATACTAGTAACCCATGGTTTAATTGAATTGAAGAGTTTTGGGCATTAAATTTGTTTAGAATTCCGTATAAATTTGTTATAAAGGGTTTTGGTTTTCCAGTAAAATTTGTTTAGAATTTAATAGAAATCGGTTGAAATTACAATTTTGTTTTATTAATTTTGTATAATTTAAATGTTTTTGTTTTCGTTTTTCTCAAAGTGTTTCAAATCTTTGTGAATTTTTGAAACATTGATAAAAAACTTACATATAATTAGTTAAAAAGAAATTAAAATCATAAATAGATAAAACTATAATAACAAATTTCAATTGAGGTTGTTTATTTGGGTTATAATTTTGTTTTAAATTATTTTTGGTTTGGCCATTTTTTTTTCTAAAAATTTGAACATAGGGGTGTTTATTTATTTTATATTTTTTTAATGGTGAGAATGGATTCAGCACAATAAAATTTTTTGGATACCCAAAATTCTTAAACTTGACAACTGTAACACAGATTTCTCAAAATTTTGAAAATTCTAAAATATAACAAAAATTTCCCAGAATTTTCCTTATTTTCCAAACAAAATTATAACTTCATTATACTACTCTATAAATTTTAACTGAAAAATTAAAATCACACTAAATAAAATAATAATAATAAATTTTAACTAAAATAAAATAAAATTCAAATCGTTGATATAAATAGAGAATTGCCAACGGGATTGGAACGACAATGGTATTCTTTATTGAAACTTAAAAAAAAAACACAATATTGTATTGATTCATAATAAAAGTGGTATAGAATCATCCTAAGCCCATGTCATATGCCAGTTTAGTAATGACTAAAACCTATTCATAGGATGACCATATCACCAGAAAGTAGGGAGATCCATCTATCCCCGGAGGAGCCTGATAATCGGACATATTCCATATACAAAATAGTATAAACAGAGATGTGGATATTGAAACTTGTGGCTACATCACAAGCAGAACACTCAACGGTGTATTGATCATGGGAGCATCAGGCTTCTTCAAATGGATTTCATAAATTTCTTTCGTTTGAAATGATATTTATTAAGTTAATTTTGGAAATAATGTTTAGTTATATTTATTAATTTAATTTTGGAAATAATGTTTAGTTATGGAAATATAATTGGATTATTAATCATTAAATAGATAGTAATGATGTAATTTTTATAGAATATTTTAAAATGTTTTTTTAATAAGAGTTATGGAATAAAAGGTTATTGTGTTACATATGTTTTTTAATTTAGAGGAAATGTTGTACACTGTTTAACAATTTTAATTAATCAAAACAAAATAAAATTAAAACAATAAAAAAAATAAAATTTAAAATTTTCTTGTTCATAATTTTTCGTGATATTTTCAACCTAAGTTTTTTAACATAGTATTCTTTTCTAATGTCATTTATTGAAATATATTAATTAAACCAGTCCAGATCCATTTTAACTCCGGTTCTTCCAAAGGCTGAGAAAAATCAAATCTATTTTAAGAGATTTGTATCTCAAGAGAAACATTTATTTTTTTTGAACGTGTGACATTGATAAATCTTTTTTTTTTGAACATGTGACATTGATAAATCATATTGTAACAAAGTCTATTTT
>APFE031345817.1:166400-203951 GCA_000404065.3 Pinus taeda | reverse complement strand
TCGAATACTTCATGGTAAAGGTATGGTAGAAGGTATGAGTAATAGCTCTCTGGATTTTGATTTCTGTTAAAATTGTGTATATGGGAAGCAGAATCGGGTGAGTTTCCCCTCTGGTAATAAGAGGATGAAACAAATATTAGAGCTTGTGCACAGTGATGTGTTTGGACCTATAAAGTTCCATCACTGCGTAAGTCTGTGTACTATGTATCATTTATAGATGACTTCTCAAGGAATACATGGATATATTTCCTTAAGAAGAAATCTGAAGTCTTTAATAAGTTTAAAGAATTTAAGGCTCTGGTGGAAAATCAGACAGAGAAGAAGATAAATGTGCTAAGGACAAATAATGGTGGAGAATTCTACAGCAAGGAATTTGAAGAATTTTGTAAGAAGTGTGGTATAGCACGACAGAAGACTACTCCATATACACCTCAGCAAAATGGAGTCGCAGAAAGAATGAACAAAACGTTGATGGAAAGTGCAAGAAGCATGCTCAGTGGTGTCGAGTTAGGACAGGAATTCTGGGCAGAGACGGTGGATACTGCATGTTACTTGGTCAACAGGTCACCTTCATCAGCGTTGGAGGATAAGACTCCACAAGAAGTATGGACTGGTAAGAAACCCTCTCTTTCACATCTGAGGGTATTTGGATGTGATGATATGTACATGTTCCAAAGGAGAACCGAACCAAGTTGGATAGTAAATCTGAAAAGTGTATCTTTATTGGGTATAAGGATGGTTTAAAGGGTTATAAGCTTTGGAACCCAGTCACACGGAAGGTTGTGTATAGTCGCGATGTGGTGTTCAGAGAGGTGAAAGATGTTATTAAACATGAAGTCAACCAAAGGAACCTGTGAAGATAGAGTTTGAACTAAAGGAGGAAGAATCAGACTCTGTGGCAGAGGAGGAATTAGAAGATGAAGAGCCACAAACTCCGGCTGTGAGAAGATCAGCTCGAGAAAGAAGGCAGCCAGAAAGGTATAGTCCATCTGCTTTCTGTTCAAACTTTGCTTTGTCTGTTACTGATGATGATCCCAGAACTGTGAAGGAAGCAGTGGATTCAGAGGATGGAAAACTCTGGAAAGAGGCGATGGTTGATGAAATGGCATCTTTGCACAAAAATGAGGCTTGGGATCTGGTGGAGTTGCCGGCTGGAAGGAAACCCATTGGCAGCAAATGGGTGTTCAAGAAGAAGACAAATGCAGAAGGGAAGGTGGAGAAATACAAAGCTCGGTTGGTAGCAAAAGGTTATTCCCAGGTGCCGGGAATTGATTTTGGTGATATTTTTTCTCCTGTTGCCAAGGTAACTTCTATTAGATTACTTTTATCTGTTGCTGCTGCTTTTGATTTTGAGGTAGAACAGATGGATGTGAAGACAACATTTCTTCACGGGGATTTGGAAGAGGAAATCTACATGAAGCAACCTGAAGGCTTTGCGGTGAAGGGTAAGAAAGAACTAGTATGCAAGTTAAAGAAGTCTCTGTATGGGTTAAAACAGTCACCAAGGATGTGGTATCAGAAATTTGATACATTTATACGGGGACTTGGCTTCACCAGAAGCAAAGCAGATCACTGTGTGTATTTTAAATTAATTGGTGACCGTGTTATTTATCTGGTCTTGTATGTGGATGATATGTTGTTGGTTGGAAATGACAAAGAAATTATCCAGGATTTGAAGACCCAATTGTCCTCCAAATTCGACATGAAAGATCTCGGTGCTGCAAACTATATTTTGGGCATGGAAATTAAAAGAGATCGGCAAATAGGAAGCTTTGGTTAAACCAGAGGAAGTATGTCGAGACAATATTGCAGAGGTTTATATGCAGGATAGTAAACCGGTGAAGGTTCCTATTCCTGTAGGTGTGAGGTTATCTGCTGAACAGTGTCCCAAGGCACAAGAAGAGGAAGAGGACATGTCCCGTGTTCCATATGCAAGTGCAGTCGGTAGCTTGATGTATGCAATGGTCTGTACTAGACCAGACATTGCACATGCAGTGGGAGTATTGAGCAGGTTTATGTCAAAACCAGGGAAGGAGCACTGGACAGCAGTGAAGTCGGGTTTTCAGGTATTTGCGTGGCACTAGTGATTATGGTTTGTGCTACCAAGGAAGACCAGGATTGGACAGAGTGTTGGATATCTATGGCTTTGTTGATGCAGACTAAGCTGGAGATCTGGCTCAGAGAAGATCTACAAGTGGGTATGTGTTTAACCTATTTGGAGGTGCAGTCAGTTGGATGAGTAAGAAACAATCTGTAGTGGCACTATCAACTACAGAGGCAGAATCCATGGCAGCCACTCATGCAAGCAAGGAAGCAGTTTGGTTGCAGAGATTGTGTTCAAGTATGGGGTTAGTACAGGGAGCTATAAGGATAGACTGTGACAGCCAAAGTGAATTTTTTTGGCAAAGAACCCTGCATATCATTCAAAGACAAAGCACATTGATGTTCAGTATCACTTTGTGAGGGATATGATAGAAGACAAAAAAGGTGTTGCTGGTACAAGGTGGACACTTTGAAGAAATACTGCAGATCATTGACAAAATCTGTGAGCTATGGAGAGTTCTCTTGGTAGTAGAGAAACAATGGGTGTTTCAGGATGGAAAAATGATAAGCTCTCTTCCCCCTTGTGGAAAGAAACAACAAGTGGAGATTGTTGGGTTGTGTTATATTCTTTCCACGACTAACCTACGTAGTGAAACGGGGGGTTAGAGGGGGGGCGGAGGCCCCCCTTCGCCGCGCCAATTGCGCAGCGGGGGGGTCACAGGGGGGGCGGGTAGCCCCCCTCTACGGGGTTCGGGGCAGCGCCCGAGAAATTTTTTTTTTGGACCCTATATTAGGTTGGGCGAACCTACCTATGGTTTTTCGGTCCATGGTTTTGGACGCGATGGTTTTCGGTCCATGGTATTGGATGCTTCGCATGTATAAATATGTATTGTAACATTGAAAGGAATATAATGAAAAATCAAGCTGGTAGTCTCGGTTTTGAGATCCAGTGGGAAATCTCTGTGTATATGTGTTTTATGTGTTATGCTCTCGCATTTTTATTTTTCCTGTGATTTAGAATTCGTATGCAGGTAATTTTTGTACGGGGTTAAAACCTACAATAAATTGGGCACAAATTTTGTCTGACAATTTAGAAAAAACAATTATCGAGTATAGAAGGAGAAGAAGTGTTAATTCGAGGGTTTACCCTCCATTTTTTATGAGAGCCTATGTCATGGATGCTATTTTTTTTAATTCAAAATTCCCAATCATGGGATGGAAATGGATTGTTCGAAATCTACTTCCCATTCACATATACCACAAGGACATGTGGGAATCCAATTTTCAACCACATTTTTTAAAGATTTGCCATGGAGTTATCCTCCCTATTCACAAGCGGCTTTATAATCGAGATGCCCCTAGGTTTTCCCAAGAAGTTGAAGTTGACATCCTCTGGATGGCTAGATGGTTCGGGGAGGAAACATTTACATATATCAAAGATTTTGGTAGCATCACCTCCCCCCATGTCCTCCCATGCTATGTTCTAGATAAATTGATGGCTAGAGAGATAGCCTATCAAACAACTAGTTAGGGAGGAATGAGCAAGACACTAAAAGAATAAAAGAAGGCCATTTGGCCCACATTCCCTTTACAGTGCAGAGCATTTGCATTACACGACCTTGGTCATGCATTCAAAGAAGTAGATAACATGCTATCTCTAAAATTACCTAAATTCCCTGGAAAACAATATGATCGTTGGGCATTATCGAGAATTTCACCACTTTGGTGAAAATAGAAGTATTCAGTAATGAGGAGGATGTTTTTAATGACATATTTTTGTAAAAAAAACATTCACAAAGGTGAAGCATATGGCACAACTACTTTTTGACCGTGAAGATCTAGAAAAATTTTACAGTTAGAGAGAAAGAAGGCTAGCAAAGGTCCCATTGGACTAATTATTGATTAAACCAATAAGGGAGCCTACTCCCAGTGTGACTATAAAAGGTGACTCCAAAGAAAATTCCAAGTCTGATTTTGGAGTGGAGTCTTAAGAGAAATATATTGGGGAATCACAACAATGATTGCAAAATGGGAAAAGAAGAAGTATGGAGCCAGTGAAGGATACAACCCAATCTACACAGAAGATAGCTGAAGAAGCTTCACCTAGCAAGTAGGCTGAAATCCCTACTATGTCCGCACAGCCAATAAAACTCGTGGTAATTGACTTAGAGGAAGAGTGGGACAATTTTAATAAAAGTCTCAACATAGAGGAATAGGTGCTACAGTTGCAAACTCCACAATAGAAAACAACTCTAGAGATTACAGTGGAAGAGACTGCAAATACACAAGAGGTAGAGCACATCCCTGTTACCCCCACTTCCGAAATAATTTTGAGAATTTAATAAATTACCCCTCTGGATGTATTCTATAGCCCACAGCATAAGACCATGGTGAAGAGGCAAAGAAAGAAAAGGAAATTGGACTCTATAGCTGCTAGTACCCCTGAAAATGAACCAATGGATGTTCTATGGAAGGACTCGCTGGTTGATCCATCCGCCAACCTTTCTAGACTCTCACAGTTTATAGGTGCTTATGCTATAGTGACCATGGACAAAGAAACAAATATCCAAATGTTGCTTAGAGAAAAGGAAGATACAGTGGGCCAAGCTTCAACAGGTATTTGAACATATACAAATAGAACATCGAACCAGCTTAACCAAGAAGGAAGCACATGTCAAGGCAATAACTGATCTACAAAAAGACGATCAAAAAATGATTAGTTTATTACCAAAGCACTTGGCCTTAACTCTCAGCTAATGCACCATAAATAATTACTGTGCTAGAAGATTTCATAGTGGAAATCTTATTGCGAAACAAGCGATAAACTGACAAGTCAAGTCATAGAGATGAGACTTGAATACGATGAGATCTTTAAAAAGGTCTCCTATTTCGTCGCCTAGAAAAATACAGAAGATGGGAGAAAGGCCGACCTACCCATGCTAGAAGAATCACATAAAGAAATTATATTTGTGGGCTGGGATTCCTAGCTTAAAGAAGTAGGAAAGGCAACAGCAGATGTGGTGGCAGCAAAAAATAGCGTCATAGAAAATATCAATGAAAATTTGCATAGTGCCAATCTTGTGGCAGAATCCATTCTAGGTTTCCTTCCTAATTCGAAACATCTTGAACAACAATGGAAACGAGCAGCGACAGAAAAAAAGAAGTGATAAGGCAAACAACCAGGTTAGACTGGGAGGCATATTGGCAACATTTGTTCAAGCCTCACAGCTAATTCATGACCCTGCGATGCCTAACCACTTCTACCAAGAAAATGGCACCAACACTAACCGATGTTGTATTCGCTGGACAGTTGTAAGCTGAAGTCGGCCAACCAACACAATTAAAGCCCATGATGGATATTTGCAATCTGAAGGATCAAATGCAGGATAGTTAGTCACCTTGTTTATTTCCATTTAATTTTATTTTTTCACAAATTGAGGCAGGTCATTTAAACCTCCTCAGCTATTTTTGTAATAATCTATTTTTAGTTTTATAGTTTTAGTATTTAAACCCCTCTCATGCATTTAGATAGGGGTCCATAATTTTATCAAAAACTCTCTTCAAAACATGCACTTTTGTCCCTTTAATGAAGTTCTGGTGAAATATATGGAACATGATTTATTTTTATTTGATTTAGCATCTTCTACTGAAATTGCACTTTTGTACTCTTAGATGGTGTTGAGTGGACTGAAGATAGATCAATATTCCTGAAACATATGAGTAGGATGTATTATAAATGGTAATTTTATCTCGTGATCCTTTTTACTCATGTATTAAGCAATTATTTCTTTTCGAATTGTTTATGTATGAAAGTCTAGATCTTGATTACCATTATTTCACTTCTGTATGATGATAATCTTTATTTTATGTTGAATATATGAATAATTCCTTATGTGATATATCTTACACAATCGTTTCAGCTAAATTTTTATACGAAACAATTATTGTTAAAACGGATTCACTTCTCATTGCAATTGAATGATATCAATTACCAGTTGCTTTAAGACATTATTGTAGATCACATATAGCGATTCAAATCCTGGGTATATTTATAATTAGATAGTGCTTAAATTAGGATAAAATGCATGTGATTTTTAGTTTAAATTAGATTACTTTTAGCTTAGACATTAATTCAAAACCTCACATGTCACCCCATTATCACAAGCATTTAATATATTTGGAAATTGGTCCCATTATCCCCAGTCAGAGCCACTACTCCAAATGGAAAAGTAGTTTCCAACCAAGGTCCAGACCAGTTGGTTTTCCCCCATATTGAGGCAACGATTTTCGAGGCTTCAATATTTTTGCACTAGAAGGAGGGCCTGACTGTGAATGACAAGTTAATCTAAATTAAGAGGCCATTCCAAGAGTAAAACTCGCTCACCCTCACCTTCAAATTCTCGAAAGTCTTCCAAATCCCCTGATCCTAAGCGAGAAGTTGCATAGAGTATTAAACAATGCGTTTCTAAAATCCCAAACAAACCAAATCATTCTTCTTTTACCAAAGCCCCTGAAGTTCAAGATTTGATTCATAAATTATAGGGGATTTCACTATTTCAAGAAGAAATTGAGTTATCCCATAATAGTGTTACCTGTCAGTTCACTCCATCTCAACGGTTGATTAGAGCACACAACGAAAAGTTCAGAATTCCTTTGTTCAAATTTCCTCTGCCAAGCCGAAAGAGAGCTAAGAAAACACAATCCTAATCTCATAGCGAGGTTCTATCATCATCTTCATTCATTCCATCTATGCCATCACAATATCAATCATCTACCTCACCACTCCAGATCATGATTCACACAGGTACAGGAGCTACATCTTCCTCTACCCAATCACCTTAAAACACTACTGCTACACCTTACCCTACCCACATACCAGCAATGGCACAAAATCCTCCAAGACCATGGACAAATCTAGGGGCCGTTAGGATGGTTGGACCTTTACATCAATTACCAACACACCCAGAGAAATGGTTGCCCGAATTCAATCCTGATAATGGCCTATTAGCTGAGGAACATATAAATAATTTTATGTTGTCCATTAACTTGAATGAAGTAGAGGAAGAAGACATAGTTGTAAGATTATTCCCATATATTTTACAGGGAGCAGTGAGATCATTGTACTTTTAGTTACCATTAGGTTCTATTAATAGTTGGGATGCTTTTCAAGAGAAATTTTTAACTAAATTTGGAGTTGATAGACCTACGACTACTGTAATCAATGATCTCTCCAATTTGAAAGCTGAGCCAAGAGAACCCATTAAGGACTTCAACTCTCTCTTCAATAAATTATTGAATAAGACATCAATGACATCTAAGCCTAGCGATGAGGTCCAAAATTAATGGTACATCTCTTCTCTACCATCAAACACAACTATCTTCATTGATAGAGCTGCCAAACCAACTTTGGCAGAAAATATGAAAGAGGCAATAGTTATGGGAAAACGTATTAGAAGAATGGAGATCTAAGAAAGTAACGTTCAGAGATGACTCTAAGAAGAAACCACCAAAATATCTTGTTGATCCTGAAGGGTTATAGGAAGTCCTCAATACCATGTCTAACAAAATTCCATATCAAATTTTGAATCAGATGGAGAGGAGAATGAAGTTTCAACAAACGAAGAACAAACAGACGATGAGGAAGAAAAAAAATTACAAGGGATGTGGTCTTTTATACTTCCCAATGAAGAAACTCAAGAACCATTACCTGTCACTACCCGAAGTAAAAATCTTGTTGAATTGTCACAAACAAATCCAAAATACAAGGCTTCAATGCCACCCCTTAGGGATAAAGAAACAGGTAATAAATCTGTAACAAAATCCACTCAAACTACACCTACTCAATTGGATCATTCCCCCTCATCTAAAACTTTGATAGTTTCTGATGAAATGGAATGTAATATTATTGATGATATGAAGAAGACTAGGGAAAACATCACATTTCATGAGCTTAGTAAATTGAAACATCAGAAAAAGTTACTTCTCAAAGAATTTAAAGCAGTACCTACTGCACTGCTTCCTGCTATTGTGATCTCACAAGCTTCCCAAGAAATGGGAAGACCCCCTAGTGCTTCTTTGAATAATATTGATCCAACTGATATAGCTTTAATTGGGGGAAGATCAAAATCCCACACTCCATTTCTCCTTACTTTTTAATTCTTTAACAAAAAATTAGACAACTTTCTGGTTGATTTCGAAGCTTCATCTAACATCTTGCCCAGAATAGTTTGTGCCAAGTTGAATGTTCAGCCTCAGAAATCTATTGTATGAATAGTTCAATTAGATCGCTCTCAAGTCGAAGTTGTTTGGGAACTTAACCAAGTAACCATCAGACTTTCATTGAACCCTAAAGTTTTCCAAGTCATTGACATACTTGTAGCTGACATTCCTGAGTTCTATGCATTAATCCTTAGTAGAGACCGGTGAGAGAAACTTCATGGTTATTTTGCAACTAACTGGTCTCAGTTGTGGCTTCCTTATAATGGTAAACCAAATAAAATAAGAGTTGATCACGAGAAATATCAGAAGTCAATAGTAACAGAATTAGAAGGAGAAAATGAACTAGTCGTGTATAGCAACAATATCATCGGAAATTATCCTATAGAATCATTTCTAGGAAATTTCAATGTTCATACTTCACCTTTCTTAGAAAACTATGTTGTCTCTCAAGTTGAAATTTTTTCTCAAACATACACTTTTAAATGTGTTAATTTTGTAGATAAACTTGTAGTTGAATCTTTATTTTGGAAATTATTTTTTGATGGATCTAAATCCAATCATGGTGTAGGAGCAGGCTGCATCTTAGTTAGCCCAGAAGGGGGAAAAACTATGCTAGCATGTAGATTTGAATTTGACTACACCAACAACACCGCTAAATATGAGGCACTAGTTCAAGGTCTATATAAGGCAATTGGTCTTAACATTAAATACCTCCAAGGATTTAGAGATTGTCATAAAACAGGTGAGAAACACTATACATTGTTTATCAAGACACTTGAAACATTATCAGTCATTGATCTAGGATCTGACTTTCCACTTTACCGCATTTAATATTTCCCCTATCCCAAGACTCTAGAATGCTAGTGCCGATCTTCTAGCTAATGTTGCTTCTAAGCTTATCCCTCTAGAAGATTACAACCCAGATCGATTTTCCATTGAATTAATTTTTAGGCCTTCTACTGCTGAAAATATCACCAACTAGAGAGTCTTTAATAACGATCCAGATATCCTAAGCCTCCTAACCTCAAAAGGCTCTTACGATGACCAAATAGTTTATGAAGACCAACATGATAACCAACTTAAAAAAGAAATAGTCATTAATGCTATACCAAAATCTGTAGTTAAGTTGGAAGCTTTATATGACCTTAAAGATAGATTTAAATGACCCACCAATTAAAAAATTTAGAGTTGAACTTTGAGGTTTGAATTGATCAATCTTAGGACTGATTTAAAACCTCAAAATATTAACTTAGGTCTTGGTCTTATGTCAGATGAAAAGGTAGCCTTTATAGGTTTGTTGAAAAGATACAATAATGTCTTTACCTGGAACTATGAAGATCTCAAGACATATGACACCTTTATTTTTCAACATACTACTCCCATGACATCTGACAAAGGAACTATTCAACAAAAATTGAGGAATATCCATCTTAATTTAGAAAGTCAATTAAGTATGAGTTGAATAAACTGCTGAAAGCCAAAATTATTTTTCTTGTCAGACACTCGCAATGGGTTTCCAATTTGGTCTGTGTCAGAAAAAGAATGACAATATTCAGATATGTATAGATTTCCGCAACCTCAATAAAGCTTGCCAAAAGGAGAATTTCCCATTACCTCTAATGGAACAGATTTTGCAATCAGTAGTAGGCTCTGAGCTAATGTCTTCCCTGGATGGATTCTCAGGTTATAATCAAATCTTAGTACATCCAGATGACCAGCTGAAAACCACATTCAAGACAGAGTGGGGAACTTATGCTTATCAGAAGATGCCATTTCGACCAATCAATGCCAGTGCTACTTTCTAGAGAGCTATGTATATAGCCTTCAAAGTTTTAGTAAATAAATCAGTAGTGATCTACTTGGATGATATAACAGTATACTCCAAAGAATGCAGTAATCATCTAAGAGATTTAAAACAAACCTTTGAACATTGCCAAAGGTATGGAATTTTTTTGAACCCAAAAAAGTCTTTTTTCGTGTTATGTGAAGGAAAGCTCCTTGGATTCATTGTCTCCAAAGAAGGAATTCATATTGACCCTCACATAATTAGAGAAATTTCTGAAATACCTTTACCACACAACAAGAAATCAATGAAATATTTCTTGGGTCAAATAAATTTTCTTAAAATATTTGTCCCTGACTTCTCGAGAATTGTTTTACCTCTTCAATCCATGGTAAAGAAAAATTATTTGTTTAAATGGGAACATTCAGAACATGAAGCTTATATCTTGATAAAACAAGCAGTTATAAACACCCCATCTTTAGAAACCCCCAATTTTTCCAATATTTTCATTCTATATACTTTCACTTTCGAGAAATCATATGCAGCCATATTGACACAAGTGAATAAGGATAGAGCTTAAGCCCCAATCTCTTTCTTTAGCTCCAATTTGCAAGAAGCTGAATTAAATTACTCAGATGTTGAAAAACAAGCTTTTTCTATTTTCAAATCTATAAAACACTTCAGACCTTTTCTCCTCAAAACCCACTAAATTCATAGTACCATTCTCAGCAGTGAGAAATATTTTAATACAAAGGGACATAGGGGAAAAGAGATAAAATTGGGTGACCGCCCTGCAATAATATGACATAGAAATTAAACCAGCAAAAATTGTAAAAGTTCAAGGTTTTTGCAGGATGATAGCAGGAGCATCGAATCTATCAGAATTGCAGCATTTAGGTGACGAGGTACAAGTCTATGAGGTAAGCCTCAACGACACAGAATCAAGCTATGCTGATATCATATTTTACTTGAAATAAGGATATGCACCAACCCAATTAAATTACACAAAGAAAAGATCATTAAGATTAAAAGCTAGGCAATATCAAATTGTCAACGATGTGCTTTTACGAATGAACTATGATTATGTTTTACTTAGATTCCTTAAAAAAATTGAGGCTGAGAAGGTGTTGCAGGAACTTCACAATGGACCAGCTCGTGGTCACTTTGGAGGTGATACTGCAACACATAAAATCCTACATGTCGGCTATTACTGGCCAACATTGTTCAAAGATGCACACAATTATGTAAGGAGATGCAAGATTATTCAAATGGCTGTTGGAAGACAGAGAAAACTCGTGCTACCATTACAGCCTATCAACATTGACCAACCATTTGAACAATGGGGATTGGACATAATAGGTGATATCGTTCCTCATACTTCTAAATAGCACAGGTACATCCTTACAGCAACTTATTATTTCACCAAATGGGAAGAAGCAATTCCACTCAAGATAGCCAATTCAAAAAATATTATTGAATTCATAGATCAATTTATCATCACCGGATTTGGCTTACCACCTGCTTTGATGTTTGATAATGCATCTTATTTTTCAGCCAATGCTATAACAGAATTTTCTCTTAAAGAGGTTTTAAGCTCAAGTATTCTGCCAATTACTATTTGCAAGGAAATTGATTAGCCAAATCAACAAACAAAAATATCATCAGGATTATTAAACGAGCTATTTACCAAGGCCAAAAGCGCTGGCATAAATCTTTGATGTTTTCTCTATGGGCAGATCAAATAACTTAGAAAGCCTCCATTGGCACTTCTGCTTTTAATTTGGTCTATGGGAAAGAAGAAGTCTTACTGACAAATGTAGCTATTCCCTCCTTAGCCTTAGTTCAATTCATTGGAGAAACTCCTTCCTCCTCTATGCAGGTTAGAAAACTACAAATTCTTAAGCTTGAAGAGGAAAGGGAAAAAGCCAGGACCACGCATGCACATCATCAGTAGTTAGTCAAAGCATCCTTTGATTCAAATTTTGTAACTTCAAAATCTTTTCAGCTCGAAGACCTAGTATTAAAATGGGACAAAGCTCATGAAGAGAAAGGTAAGCATACCAAGTTCCAACAAATGTGGCTTGGCCCATTTCAAATTGTG
This sequence comes from Pinus taeda, assembly GCA_000404065.3. NCBI lineage: Eukaryota > Viridiplantae > Streptophyta > Pinopsida > Pinales > Pinaceae > Pinus > Pinus taeda. The sequence continues at coordinate 191,805 of APFE031345817.1, read as the reverse complement.
GAACAATTAGGCTGATCAAATTTTCTACTACAAGATTTATCAGGTAGGAAAGAATCTCTACCTGTTAATGGATAGGCTCTAAAGAAATACTTTCCATAAAATATGATCTTTTGTCCACCGTATATTATTTCCTTTAGTTAATATTTTCCTTTAGAAATAATAATACCAATTCAAAAGCATTTACTTTTGGTTTTACAAAGGATACTCTTTTTTTAATTTTGACTTTTCACTTGTAGAAGTAAAGATTGTTATGAAAGTAACATTCACACATGAAATATATAGTTAAGTTCGGTTGCTCTTAAATTACCTGTTTTCTGCATTAATTATCTAATTTTGATGAAACTTATCTTTAAGAAAGAAACCTCTCCTTTACATCAGTCCATAAAAGTATCTATGACAAAGCAAAGTTCCTCTCCAGAAAGGCATCTTCAAAACTCTACAATTGTCGTCCAGTATCTCTTAGGGAGCCAATGATCCTCCCGACTTAATCAACTTTGATTTTTAGAGTGTAATTCTAAAATATACTTAAACTTAAAGGATAAGAGGTATCATCAAGAGCTAGATTACCATGATCATAAGATTATAACTAACTGACATTACCAACACTACATATCAAAACAGGGTAATGGCTTAAGATTATATTAATCAAAAGACAAGGGGTCTCATAATGACCCAGCTTGTTCAGTTAAGTTACAAATAAAGTGATTGGAATTGTCAATATTGGTCACCAAACCAAGACATTTTCCTTTAAGAAACAAAAGATGAAGAGCTAAAGAAACAATTAATTACTTCAGAAAAGAAAGAAAGCAATAAGTATTCTTACGATCTTATCTTTAAAATTGCATTCTGATTTAAGTGGGATACTGGATCATTGTTGGTTAAAAGGTAACCCTGTCGAGGCTATGAATGCCTATTGGCAGTAGAGGCTCTACCTATGACAACTAAGTATACCAAAAACTAATCTGGGGGAGAGACTTCTTGATTTTATCTTTAAAAAACCAAGTAAAGACTGATGTAGAAAAAGTTACTTTTTATAAGAAAAGAATAATCAAAATAATAGTAGTTAGGCAGATGATTGTTTTATTAATAAAGAGCATTATTACATACCTTATATTCCATGTAATTTATTTTATTTTCAAAACTATCTTTATTTTGGAAGTCTAGAAATTTCAAAAAACTCTCAGAGATAACTGGTTCTTCCAAGTGAATCGCCAATTGTTGTGGTATCCAACAACCCCCCATTTATTAATGATAGTAATTAATATTACATTAATAAATGGGGACCCTTCAAAAAATCTATCCAAAAAACAAAACTTAGCATTTAGGCATTTCTTTTATTTTTTGGAATAAAGCAAAGATTAAAATCAAAACCCTCTTTGTATAAAAACTATTAGAAATTTACCTTCACACGTATAGCATGATTTAAACCCACCAAAAGACCTTTATAACCCTCCAAAATCAAGAAAATTGATTAAGTAAGGACTTTATGCTCAAAACTATCATAAAATCTGACGTAAATAGAATTCCTTAAGCTTTTTTAAGCTTAAGTCTCGCAACGCATATCACCACTTATAAAGGACCCACTTTTTAAAAAATGATATTGCGAAACGTGTGAGATGCGAAACTGCGATGGCATTGTGACCTTTATCGCATCACATTTTGGGAGTTCAAGCAAACACCTTGTACTTACCACAAGTTGATATTGTGAAATGTAATTAGCACTCGGACCCACACCTTAAAATAAGTAAATGTTTTGAGTCCGCCATATAGTAAAAAGGTCTTTTACATAGGATAAACCTAGCAATTAGCTGCATTTTGAAACAACTAACGAACGACTCGCATCTCGCATCTCGCAGAAACATGGTAGGAGATAAGAAAGGTAAAAGGGAGATATTGTGATATTGCTTCCCAAATCGCACAATTGTTATCATTGGAATACAATGGCTCACCACTCTAGAAGCTTTCTTCCTGTTTTATGATGAAAACATTTATGAGAATTAAATCTAAGGGATAACGAATCATTAGTGGGCATTTAGTGGGAAATAATTGCATTTATGTGTGAAAATCCATTTAGCTTGATATGATATCTTCTTACGAGCATTCAAATAAAAATCCTTTTACCACCTTTATAAGCTATCTGCATTATTTCATTTTTACATTCATCTTTGTATTTGATAATCATTGTTCTTCACTTTCAGGAAAAATCGGTAGAGCAAAGCGTTGAGAACAATGGTGAAGAAAGGCAAGGCTATCACCTCTGAGAAGTCAGAGATGACTCCCCTGTTTACGGATACCACATGTAGCAGAGAGGGAGGAACCTCTACATGGGAGGCTATGTATAACATACTGGAGGAGGAGTAGCGGAGAGTTATGGAAACAAAAGTTACAATTGACAGACGTGATTCCTAAGATGCTTCCATGCTAGAAATGGCATGCTCATTTTTGCATCGCATAGCTATTTGGCCGAAGATAATCCCTTATACCAACATGGTAAAATGGGTTATCGATGAAGCTGACATCTCAGACAGAGAATTCAAGACAAGAAGCCAAGGGGTTATGGGATCTTTTACCCCAGATAACCTACGTCTTAAGTATCACCTACTAGAGCCACAAGTCATCTACAACAAGAAATTCGTGAAGTTTTCCAAAGAGAACGACAACCCAGTGGACTACACCTACGCCTCGTAGAACAATGAAGAGAAAATCAAGAAAGACAAAAAAGGTATGTACACTACTTCGTCTATTTGTCCCCCTTATAGTTTTGCAGCAACCATGTTATGTAGACTATTTTGCAGGCCTGATAGTATGAAGTTCTCCCCAAAGTGGTTATTGTTAATAGATGCAGTTGTTAATGCAACTGTAATGAATTGGGCAAAATTTTTTTCTGACAATTTAGCAAAAATAATTATCAAGTTTAGAAGGAGAAAAAGTGTTGCTTTGAGGGTTTACCCTCTATTTTTTATGAGTGCCTATGTCATGGATACTATTTGTTTTAGTTCGAAATTCCCTATCATGTGACGGATATTGATTGTTCGAAATCAGCTTCCCATTCACATATACCACAAGGACATGTGGGAATCCAATTTCAACAACATTTTTTCAAGATTTCCCATGGCATTATCCTCCCTATTCACAAGTGGCTTTATAATCAAGATGCCTCCAGGTTTTCCCAAGAAGATGAAGTTGACATCCTCCTAGTGGCTAGATGGTTCGGGGAGGAAACATGTACATATATTAGAGTTTTTGGCAGCATCACCACCCCCATGTCCTCCCATACTATGTTCCAGATAAATTGATGGCTAGAGAGATAGCATATCAACAGACACTAAAAGAATCAAAAAAGACCATTTGGCCTACATTCCCTTTACAGTGCAAAGCATTTTCATTACACGACCTAGGGCATGCATTCAAAGAATCAGAGAACATGCTATCTCTGCAATTACCTAAATTCCCTAGAGGACAATATGACCCATTCATCACTATTGAGAATTTCACCACTCTCGTGAAAATAAAACTATTCAGTATTGAGGAAGATGTTTTTGATGACATCTTTTTGTAGAAACACCTTCACAGAGGTGAAGCATATGGCACAACTACTTTTTGACTGTGAAGATCTGGAAAAATTTTACAATTACAGAGAAAAAAGGCTAGCAAAGGTCCCATTGGACCAATTATTGATTAAACCAATAAGGGAGCATACTCCCAGTGTGACTATAAAATGTGACTCCAAAGAAAATTCCAAGTCTAATTCTGGAGCAGAATCTCAAGAGAAATCTATCGAGGAATCAAAATAGTCATCACAAAATGGGAAAAGCAAAAGCATGGTGTTAGTGAAGGATATAACCCAATCTACACAGAAGATAGCTGAAGAAGCTTTAGCTAGTAAGCAAGCTAAAATCCCTACTACCTCCGCACAACCAATAAAACCCATGGTAATTGACTTAGAGGAAGAGTGGGACAATTTTAATAAAAGTCTCAACATAGAGGATTAGGTGCCAGAGTTCCAAACTCCGCAATAGAAAACAACTATGGAGATTACAGTGGAAGAGACTGCAAATACACAAGAGGTAGAGCACATCCCTATTACCCCCACTTCCATAATAATTTTGAGACTTGAAGAAATTTCCCCTCTGGAGTTATTTTATAGCCCACAGCATAAGGCCGTGGTGAAAATGCAAAGAAAGAAAAGGAAATTGGACTCTATAGTTGCTACTGCCCCTAAAAATGAACCAATGGATGTTCTATGGAAGGACTCACTTGTTGATCCATCTGCCGACCTTACTAGACTCTCATAGTTTGCAAGTGCTTATCCTATAATGACCATGAAAAAAGCAACAAAAATCTAAATGTTGCTTAGAGAAAAGAAAGATAAAATAACGTCACTTGAGCAACAATTACATCAAGTCAAATCTGACCAGCAGGCAGAGATACCGTTGGCCAAGCTTCAACAAGTATTTTAACAGATTCTAATAGAACATTGAACTAGGTTAACCAAGAAGGAAGCATAGGTGCAGGGAATAACTGATCTAAATAAAGACAATACAAAAACTGATCAGTTTATTACCAAAGCACTCGGCCTTAACTCCCAGCTAATGCACCAGAAAGAAATATTGTGCCAGAATATTTCACAGTGGAAATCTTATTACGAAACAAGCGATAAACTAACAATTCAATTTGTAGAGATGAGACTTGAATATGATGAGATATTTAAAAAGGTCTCTGATTTCATCGCCTCGAAAAATATAGAAGATGGGAGAAAGGCTGACCTACCCAAGCTAGAAGAATCGCATGTTGGGTGTGGAGCCTAATTATCTTCTATATTCAAAAGTACCGCCACATTGGACCCCAGTTCAAAATGGGGGTGGCAATGCCGCCCATAAAATATTCACTGCAGCAGGGGGGGGCAGCTGATCTGACGGTAGAACTTATGTTTAGTTTAGGGTTTTTTTTGCCCTAGAAGGAAACCCCTCTCTTTGTATGAGGGAATTGTATTTGAGGCTATGAGATAGATGTGTATTCTGTGTGAGCGAGAAACAGAGAGGTGAGACTATGAGAGAAGACAGAGGATATTACAACAAATTTGTTGTAGGTTGTGTCTCTTCATTTTGCTGGATAATAGAAAGGAAGGACTGGCTGTTCAAGGTGGATGTAGCCAAAACTGGGTGAACCACGTATATCTATGTCTCTCTTGTTTTGTGCGTTTTCTGTGTTTAATTCCTGCAATATTTTATGTGTTCCATTGCTTCGTAATATTTAATATTCTAACAACTGGTATCAGAGTCGAAGGTCTATTTGGCTGATAAACTCGTAGGAAATAAGGGTTCCTAGTTCGAGTGGGAGCAATGGCGGAAAATGGTAAGTTTAGGGTCGAGAAATTTAACGGCCAAAACTTCTCGCTGTGGAAGATGCAGATGGAAGATTATCTGTATCAGAAAGATCTATACCTACCATTGGGCAGAAAATCAAAGAAGCCGACGGATATGGAAGATGAAGAATGGAACCTTCTCGATAGAAAGGCACTCGGAACAATACAGCTATGCCTTGCAGCGTCAGTCGCCTTCAATATTTCGAAGGAAACAACGACAGAGGGTTTGATTAAGGCGTTGGAGAAACTATATGAAAAACCCTCGGCCTCAAACAAGGTATTTCTTATGAAACGATTATTTAATATGAAGATGTCGGAAGGTGGATCTGTTGCAGATCATTTAAATGATTTTAATACTGTTACAAGCCAGATATTGGCTTCAAAGGGATTCTTTGATGCCAGGGGTTCATAGTGCCTGATGAGATCAATGTAGCAGATCTCGGCCTGGAAAATAATCGTAGGACAATCGTACGCGGAAGAACCTCGAGGAGAATGTGTGGAAGATAGTGCCGTAACTGCCAGGGATCGTAGTGCATTTGCGATATTTACCTGTTTGGAACATGCTGACGAATTGTTTGCGATTCATGAAGCTATTTAAAGAAGGTTGAGAGATATCTTTGGTAATATTAAAATTGTTTGTTTTCTGCTACGTGAGGCCACCAGTGCTGGAATCTACGAGGTTCTTGTCAGGCTCGCAGTTGGAGTGGTTTGATAGAAGTTTTTGAGCAAATCAAATTGAGAGAGGATGGATCAAAATCACAGCAGCAATAAACAAAAAAAATTAATGAAGTAAAAATTATTGCATGTAAATGGGCATACTACTGTAAGACCTGGTCAGGCATGAGTACCCCTAGGTGATCACTGGTAAAGTCTGGGTTAGACCTAAGTGATAGGGGGATGTCGGGTTAACAATACCCCGGGTAAAAAATTTGAGGGGGTAAGAGCTAGAGTGAACGGGATTGTCTCACTTAGCAGGATTGGCTGGAGTTAGTCAAGGAACCCCAAGTCAAGTTTAAGGGGGGAATTGTTAGGTAAACTTGACTCGGGATAGAGTTAAAGGAGGTTAAACAGTGATGGTTTTGGGGCACATGGTATTGTGCACCCATGGTATTCTACCCGTGGTATTATATGTAATAGAGCCTATAAAAGGCTCGAAGGACTTCATTGTAATGCAAAGGCTTGGAGGTGAGCGATGAAGGATCACTTGGTCGGATTGGCCAGGGTTTTGGCCAAGGATAATGAAATTTCATTATGATCGGGTGATTTGGGGTTTTCCCAAATAAATATGTGTGTTTATGTGTTTATGGTTGTTGCTGGTTATTTTTATATTTGTTGTAATTCTCTGTAATTAATTTGTGTTCTTGGTAAATTTCTTAACAATTGGTATCAGAGCTATGCCCCGAAGTTAGCGAAGTGGATGAATCCTTGGAATGTCGAACGAAGGTGGTGGGCCCTGGTAATATCACGATGGCATCCGTCGATGAGCTCGGTTAGACAGGCGGTGTGCTCCAGATTCTTCATGGACATGTCCTGGTCCCAACACAGTGAAGATGAGTTGACCTGTGATAGAGAAAGCTCTCTAGGCAGGTGGTGTTCCATGCAAGGATCATGGATATATAAGGAGTTGACATGGGATAGAGCAAGCTCTCGAGGCAGGTGGTGTGAGCCTTGAGGTTTGATTGGGACTTCATATCGGGGAGATCCCCTTAATTTTTGCAGGTCCAACACCATCAATAGGTTCATAAAACTCAATTAAGTTTCTGAATGATATGGGAAGCCCATTGATAAACCATTGGACTTTTTCCTTCCCATCCTTGAGATATGACACATATCTCAAAAATTCAAATAACCCGGTGAAGTATTCTTCACTCGACATTTGTGTCATTTTGAGCTCTTAAAATTCCTTTGCCTTGTTGTCATAGTACATGTCCGATAAATATATGTCTCTAAAGAGACCTTCAAACTCACTCCATGTCAACCTCTATTCAGTTATACCCTTGAAATTCTTCAAATACTCCCACCATATGTCTACTTTTCCCTTCAAACTATAGGTCGCTACCTTGGCTTCATGTTATCAAAATAATCATGGATTTTGAAGAATTTCTTCATGCCAAGCAACCAATCCTTTGCTTCTTTAGATTTCTTCATTTCTCTATCTAATGCGGGTGGTTTGGCCTTCTTATATCCCTCGGGCATATAGTCCCTCTCTCTCTTCCTCTGATAATGATGATGATGATTATGATGATGATAATGGTGATGATGGATTTTAGTAGTAGAACTAGAATTCCTACTAGAGTAATGTCCATAAGTGATAGTTCTTCATTCTGGGGTACTTAATGATGAAAACGATTACTGAAGTATGAAAACTGATAGCTTTTAGACTTGAATGTAAAAATACACAATAGGTATTTAATAATAATAATTTATTTTATATATAGATGTATAAGTGATATAAGATGATTTGAAGGAGGAATGGCGCGCACGTGTAAGGGTTTCGGTTAAGGTAACGCAGGACGACTTCAGGATCGCGCGGCTAGGGTTAGGAACACCGCTTAACACCGTCACGGTTTCGGTACTGGAGCTACTGTTACAACTCTCCCATAGGTTTTTACACTCGTCACTTTCGGTCGCCGCCCAGAAGACAGTTATGGCCGACTATATGGAACAGGAGGCGGTGGACTACTCGGAAGATCCATCGTCGGGAAAACCTATTTTTGGAAACCCTAGGTTCACATCCCACTCACTGTTCTCTCACCCGGATTTGCAGCAACTCCCTCCATCTAACTCACTGGCCGTTCATCGCACATCCCTGCCATCTGACGCCTCTATTCCCATCGAGTCTTCACCGTTTGAGGTCCCTCCACTCTCGCCGGGCTCTCTGCAATTCCTGGCCACACATACACGACCTTCCCCTTCTTTTGATCCGCTCGCACACCCACTTCTTTCAGTCCCATCTCCCTCCCCGTCGGCTCCCCCTGCATCACAACCCTCTTCATCGGGTGTCTGACCCTCAGGATGTTTTGAAACCCCGGCAGTCAGGTTCAAGCCCGCGAGGCAACCTACCTCGGAAGGTATTTAAAACCCGCTGGTCGACCATCCGTCTGCTCCGCGTACCTGCAAAAGGAAGATCAAGTGCGTGAAGGCAACGTCGAAAGACATTACCATCAGGTTCGACGAATCGAAGCCCTTGGGAGATCTTATGGACATTGCAAACACTTTTCTGGTAGGGCATGTTAGGGGAAGGACATACTCTGTGAAGCAACTCAATCAATGGGTAAAGGAGATATGGGGCGGGGTTTTATTCGATTTTCCTACGGTACATGTCCTCCCCAGAGGATGGTTCTCCCTCCACTTCTCCAAGGAAAGTCACACAAATCTGGTTCTGGGCAGATACTGGCATATAGAAATGGCCTCGGTCCTTCTCAGGAGATGGAGCCCCTTATTCGACCCGGAACGTGAACAGATTGGAGCTGGACCGATCTGGGTATGTTTACCAGGTCTCCCCTTGCCATTTTGGGCCGAAGAAGTCTTCATCAGGATTGGAAATACTCTGGGGAGCTATCTGGATTATGATTGCACGTACATGGAATCTGGGAATCGAACCCTAGCAAGGATATTGGTCCATCTTGATGCTCGAGATGGACTCGAGGAACAAATTACTCTTCAGTGGGGTAGATGCAACAGAATTCAGATCCTTGACTATGAAGGAGTCCCTTTCCGCTGTAGAAGATGCCACAAAGTTGGCCACCTTGCGAAGGAATGTACACTCAACAAGAAAGTGGAAGAAGGCCCGAGGGACACTCCGGTCTCCACCAGGACGACATCTCCTATCATCCCGCGGCCTACCTCATCGGGACTGCCCTCAGCGACCACCACTCCTGCTATCGATCCGGGACTTCGGCAACCCTCACCGCCAAAGACCAGGGCTTGTTCGGCAGCAGAAGCTGGTATGGTCTCGGATGTCCCTTCCCCCCCTTTGCACTCTTCTTTTGATGATATTAATATTTGTGCATCCATCTCTCAGACCTCTATGGCTCACTGTGCATTATCATCGTCTCCCCTGATTAGCACCACTGACCCCATCATTTCCACCTCCACCATATCGACTGGCCTCTCCCTACCCCCTCAGGATCGCTCCCCTCCTCACCCTTATTTTCTTCGATCCAGAGCCCTCGTCAATGAGACTCCCACTTGTCACTCGGGCTTGGGCATTGCTGCACCAGAAGGAGGATCCATCATTACTAGAGGCAAAAAATCCCACCTCTCAAAGGCTATCAGACAAGCCGGGGCAGAGGTTGTATCAGGCATATAATCTACCATCGGCGGGGTCCTTAGAGCAGGCCACACCCCGAGAGGTGTTCCCCCATGAAGTGCCTTTCATTCAACTGCAGAGGACTGGCTAGTTCCTCCAAGAAACTAGCCATGAAGCAGCTCATCAAATCAGAGCCTATTGACATTATCATGCTACAAGAAACCCTCTGCTCTGCTGACCAGATTACTTGAGCCATGCTAGCCATTAACCCTTGCTGGTCCTACTCTTCCATTGATGTCGTGGGCCGATCTGGTGGGCTGGCTATTGGTATAAACCCTCACTCTATCAAGGTGGACTCGACTTGGGGGGGATCGGGCTATCTAGGGCTTGACATATACTCTGCGGATCTTGGTATGAACCTCCGCATTGTTAATGTCTATGCTCCTTGCACTCAGCGGGAATCTTTCTGGCAACGTCTGCTCAACCTTACTACAATGAATGAAGATCGAGTGATCATCAGGGGAGACCTAAATTTCTCTCTAGGTTTCAGGGAATCTTGGGGTTCTGCAGCTCAAATCGATCCCATCACTGACTACATGACCAACCTGCTCGCCCAATCTAAGTTCATGGATATTCCCATGCAGAAAGTCCTTCCCACTTGGAGGAATAGGAGGGTAGGGGATGCAGCTCTGGCTCGTCGACTTGACAGGTTCCTCATGAAGGATGCACTCCATATGCAATTGCATCACTACAAACAATGGGTTGGCACGGGGGGTTGGTCGGATCATACTCCAATATACCTGGAGATTCGAGGTCCATTCAAGAAGCCCAAGGCACCCTTCAAATTTAATCATACCTGGCTGAAGGACCCATCATATGTCAAGATGATCACCAATTATTGGACTACTCACCCTATCGATAATTCAGAATCACTGGCTAAAGGATTCTGCAAGAATCTCTCGGAAATCAAACACATATCTATCATTTGGGCAAAGGAGAAACAGGCCAGTGACACTGCCCAACTCTCCGAAATTGAAGAAGAGATATGCTCTCTTACTGATGACAGGGGGCTGGGATTCATAACAACAGCAGACAAATGCAGTCTTATTGATTTAGAAAATAAAAAATCAAAGATACTCAAAGAAAGAGAAGAGTCCACAAGACTGAGGAGTAGGGAATTATGGATACAAGCGGGGGATGCAAATACGAAATTCTTCCACAATTTTGCTAAGAGCAGGAAAATATCAAACACCATCTGGAAGCTCCCTACTCCTAATGGGAAAATTGCAGACACTTTTAACAAGCTTGCTGATTTGGCAAACACACATTTCAGGGAGCTATACAAGTGCCCCCGGGAAGTCAATCTGCCTGATATCATTAATGTGGCAAACCACTTCCCGAGATTCGTGGGAGAAGACGATGTGGGAGAACTAAATAGCCCGGTATCAGTAGAGGAGCTGGAAGGAGTACTGAAGTGGTTTAAAAAGGATAAGAGCCCTGGCCCGGATGGATGGACTATCGAATTTTACTTAGCATTCTTCGATGTTCTGGGACAGGATTTCCTGGGCGTGATCGAGGAAAGCAGGACCACTGGATCCATCTATCATGCTATCAACTCTACCTTCATTGCTCTCATCCCTAAATCTGACACCCTGAATCTTTCGATGATTACCGGCCTATATCCCTTTGCAACTGCCTGTACAAAATTATCTCCAAAACTATTGCTAATCGTCTTCGACCTATCCTCTCCAGATCCATCAACCCCCAACAATTTGCTTTCCTTGAAGCTAGGCAGATCCATGAAGCCATTGGATTGGCCCAGGAAGCCATACACTCCATATGGTCCAAACAGCTAAAAGCCATCCTTCTCAAGATCGACCTCTCTAAGGCATTTGACCGGGTCAGCTAGCTCTTTATCAAGATGATCCTTATGCACTTGGGGTTCCCTCATGCCTACATTTCATGGATCATGGCCTGCATAACCTCCCCATCTTTCAACATCCTCATAAACGGCTCGGCCTCCCCCTTTTTCCATTCCGAAAGAGGACTGAGACAGGGTTGCCCCTATCTCCCCTGCTCTTCCTCTTGGTCATGGAAGGGCTCAGTCGACTCATGGAATCGACTAAGCGATCTGGAGATATCCGGGGCCTACGCATATCTGATCTATGTTCCCTCACACATCTACTCTTCGTAGACGATGTTCTCATCCTCCTTGATGGTAGTGTGCACGACTTGAGGAACTTCACTAAGGTCCTGAAACTTTTCTCTGCAGCTACGGGTATGCTTCCCAATAAGACGAAATCTACCATTACCTGCACCCGCACTTCGGTTCAGGAATCCCATCTAGCGCTACAGGTATTCCCCTACAATGTCCTCCCTCTGGATAGAGGACTCAAATATCTAGGATTCAGACTGAAGCCTACTAGTCAAAAAATAGTTGACTGGGTCTGGTTGGTTGCCAAACTAGAGAAAAGACTCTCAGGCTAGAGCTATAGATACCTCTCTCGGGCTGGCAGATTGGTGCTCATTAAATCTGTCTTAGAGGCAACCTCGGTTTTCTGGATGGCACTTGCATGGATACCGAGGAATATACTAGGGCGTCTCCAGCAGATGTGCAACAGATACCTCTGGAATGGGAACCAGGATAAAAGAATATTTGCTTGGATTAGTTGGAAGAAGATCATCCTACCCAAAAAATGGGGAGGTTGGGGGCTAAAGGAACTCCCCAATTTCGCAATGGCACTGGTAGCTAAGATGGGATGGACCCTATTAACCAGTCAAAACCTCTGGGCTCATGTCACTTACCATAAATATATCTGGCCTCTAAACATTATGGACTGGGCTAGGCTTCCATCATGGACATCGAAGGGTTGCTCATCAATCTGGAAGGCCCTGATTCACTCCTTTCCCCTCATCCGTGACCATCTTGCATGGCGAATAAATGATGGATTACAAGGCAGGATTGGCCTTGATCCGTGGATCAACAACGGGGGCAGACACACGCTCAGCCGAGACCTCATTGCACATCTCCATAATAGGGAAATTCGCCATTTCGCCCATATTGCTGATCATCTGCATTCAGACCTTTTCTCCCAAGCTTGGAAATCGGCCCAGAAACTAGATCTTCCCCCACAGTGGCACCAGGAGTGTCGCAATTATACCAATGCTTTAACCGAATCCCATATCCGCATTAAGCAGGGTCCCGACGAACTCATCTGGTGCAAGGCGGTCAATGGCATATACGCACCAAAGTTTGTATACCTCGCTCTCATCTCTCACAGAATACCAGATCCTCTGCCCACGTGGTGGAACACCATTTGGAAGCTAAATACTCCCCCTCGCTCCAGACTTTTCTTCTGGTGTGCAATCAAAGGTATCGTCCCTACGGGAGAACACCTTATGCGCAAAGCTATACACGGCCCCTCCTGGTGTACTTTCTGCAAGGCGACATCGGAATCCTAGGATCACATTTTCCTCCAATGCCCTGCTATCCATTCTCTTTGGAATAATATTCGTACTCATCTGGGAAGTATGGGGAATTGGACGGGGGAGGATCTCTCGGGTGCATGGACTGCTTGGCACCAAAATCACCCGGACTCAAAACTTATGAACCTTCCCATCGTGGCAACCTGGTACATATGGCTAGCCATGAATCGATCGATATTTGAGGATCAGGCTATAATTTGGTCTCGGATCGAAGCCTCCATCATCGCTGTGTACCAAGATATTCCTGAGCCCCCTCCTACACGAGCCAGGTCGATACAGGCTCCGCCCACCATTGACAAATCGACCCCGTGGGCCTTCTTTGATGAGGCAGCAAATCAAACTAGCTGTGGAGGTGGATTTATTCTGCATATAAATGAACATCACAGATTCCTTGTAAAAATGGGTCTCGGCAGAGGCACAAATAATTTCGCTGAACTCTCTGAAATTCAGAATCTGCTTCATTTTGCATTATCTCATCAGCATACCAATCTTAACATTTTTGGGGACTCAATGATAGTTGTTAATTGGATCAATAATGTTTCTATATGTCATACACACATGCTCAACAACCTATTACATGATGCTCTCACTCTCAAAGCAGAATTTAATCAATTCTCTTGTTTACACATCTACAGAGAACATAACAGCGAGGCTGACAAACTATCCAAAGAGGCCTCGTTACTTCCCAGAGGCGAATGGCTAATTGTGGAGCAGCAAGGGAATGAAGAACACAGGTTTTATCATAGACCATATATGGATCAGCAAGAACAATGGGACAACAGTCCCGACAGACATATATAAATGATATATTTTGCCCAAATGGGATACTGTATATAATTAGGAATATTTGATTTTGTGAATGGATCCTGCGAGATCTCGAATAGGCTAAAACAGCCAGACACATACATGTGTTTTTTTGCTCACTTTTTGAAACTGCCCAGATACTACACCCTGCGAGGTGGTTTTTTGTATGCACAAACAACAATGCCAATGGCATCTACTATATGTAATTTTCTAAACTTAATGAAAATTACTGATTTTTCCAGTGGAAAAAGATGATTTGAATGTTACAATGAGGCCTTGCTTTTATACCTCAGCAGGTGACCTTTCGTGAATGGGCATGTCTTTTAGACATGCCTTTTCACCTAACGTAATTACTATTTAACCTAATTAATATTTACATTAATTTTATTTATGTCAATTGTTATGAATTATATTCATAACATAGCCCTTTGCTTCGGCTGCTTTGTCCTCAAAGCTTTAATACTGTCGATTTTCTTCGCTTAGTATTTGTATATAATCTGGACATCGTTTCGTCATGTAGTTCGTCAATAATATTCTCCTTTGGTTGATTTTTTTTTATACCATTTTTTTAATAATAATAATATTTTTTTTCATTACTCTATTAACTCATTTTTTTTTTTTTTTTTAAATACAATATATATATATATATATATATATATATATATAAAACTAAGCCCTGACTGAATCACCCTTTTCGAATTGATACTGGGCAGACGACGCGTCCTTTGAAAAACCCAACGCTCAGACAAGCCACAACATTTCTAACTAGATGGATGTGTTAAATGGCGACGCAGATAGTTCCAATTCCAAACTATTCAGACGATACCGCATTGGGGTGTTCCATGCCGGGAGTAGACATCGTAGAACACAGTCATGACCCACCGTGACAGAACTCCTCGACAGCGAACGGGTAAGGCGGTTACGATATGTGCTTGCCGAAATACATGTTGTCGACGGGGAAGTGCCCAGAAGCCAGTTGCCAACTGACTCGTTTTCAACCACACATTTCTTGACGTTGAACTTTCGACCACAACATATGCATATTTCTGCAATTATTTTCTGGACAAGGGTAGCATACCAAGGCAGGGAGCGAACCCGACCATAATACTTCAGAATGAAAAGGATGTAAACGTGCATTGACAGCTTCGAGTTAAACCTCTCTGCAAAACCATAAATATCTGCAACCATCTCTCGAGGAAGCTGAGGGAGTTTGAACAGATTAGCTCGTTGAGTGTGCTCACTTTCACTGTGACTAATTCGCCTCCATCCAGTTGCTAAGTCACCTATAGCGTAAATATTTCCAAAGGGACATACATCAAATTCCATTCTATCTGACCTCTGAGATATGGCATAGAGTGTTCTAGACTTGGAGGATATTATCCATCTCCCAAAAAGGTTTGTGACCACGAATCTACGAGAACAACTATATTTAGGAAACCACATTAAACGCCGAGCAAAATCTGTGCTTTCATTGCTTCCCACCACCCACATGTTCTGTTGAAAGTCAAAGTGCATTGGGACCACATCGGCAGGATCTACTAAATACAATTTTCCTCTCCACGAGATGGGTGTAAGACCCCTATTGAACACCTGTGGACACTTTGGAAGAACTGACCACCTTTCAGTGTTTCATGTAACGACAACATTTTTCCACGATATTTGGGGGTACCCAACAACACTATCAACCGTTCCCCGACTGTTACTTTCTTAATCCAAAGAAACTCGTCGTGGAGTTATCTAACTATTGTGGAAGTATCCAAAGCCCGGAAAGCCATATCGGAGTTGTGGCCTAAATTTAGTATGTAACATAAGGGGTTACGTCCGATGACTTTCACAAGGCGTTGACTCCAGAAAATAAGTTTATGCTCGATGACTTCCACAAAGCATTGACTCTGGGGGCTTCCGTTAGGGAATTCTTCAAACATCTAGTGCAGAATCATAAACATACTGAATTCATGTTGACGGAAAGGATGCAACCTCTTGTCTCGGATGGCACAATCGATAAATTTTATTTCACTCACATTGTCTCCAAACCACATTTTCAGGATCATGCGAAATAGAAGTCTAGATTTATTTGGCGACGGAGGCACTGCGTCAACCAAATGTCAAAGTCTATTTGCAACAATTCTGGTCCTGGCATTGGTAATGAGGGTTCGCACACGACTGTTAAGAGCTGGAATAATTTGATGGCTTATGAGATCATCGTTCATAAGATTGAAAATTTCCATGGTGGTTGAACTACCACTAATTTCTCTGAATCTTATTTTATTTCTAGACCATACTGTAGACTGCTCGCCCACATTTTGATTCAAAGTCCTACTTCTTTTGGCCTGCTTGTGATTCAGTGACCTCGGCATCCTCGTTGAGTCGCCTTTTTGGTGCCATTGAAGCTGGGGGATATATGGGTCTGGTTTTAGACCTAAAACAGAAGAACAATGATCCAACAACACCTTGCTAAATCTACAACTAGCCTTTAAACACACGAAATCAATTGCAGTAATGGCAGAGGCAAAAAATGCCAAAATTTGTGAAGTGGAAGTACAACAGTCAACAGGGCCATTAACCGAGAAATAAAGCACTACAGTCTTCCCTAGAAGCTCCGCTACCGGAACCTTTCCTTCTCCATGGCCGATGACAAGGTCTCGTTCATCTGACACCAGAAGGGATTCTAGATTTTGTGCATCCTTGAAGGCCTTCACTTTGGCCCTCGCCTCATCAATTCTCTCTGTAGTGAATGGATGGCGCTCGACATCGAAATCTTCAAAAACCTCCACGCCATAAGGGGTTATAATTTTTCCCTCTTTATCTAGAACAACAAGGCTGGGAATATGCTTCACCTGAAATGCATGCTTGAGCTTTTTCCTAGTAATCGCATCTGAGAACGACAGAGCAAGCCATGGCATGGCACGGTGGGATTCCTTGAAAGCCTAATAAAGTTTTTTTTTTGTATTTTTACCCCACAATTCCCATGGCTATTTGCGGACCAATTCCCATCGATCGTCATCATAGCCATTGTCTTCTTCATTATTATGACATTGTTCCTCTTCTTGTTTCTCAAGACAGTCTCATTTTTCTGCTTCACTTTGTTTTGTTTCCTCACTGTCACTATTCTATTCCTTATTATCGATTTCCTTTTGACATGCTTAATTTTCTGCAAATGATTTTTGTTAGGATATTCCGACACATAGGAAATAGTTAAGTATAACTTGGTCTAGTGTAGAGTTAGGTAAAGTGTGTTTCTTTACTATGTACTTTTGTAACTTACAATTTGACGGTCACGATATGTAGTGATCTGACGGTTCATTCTCTCCTCGGTATTTATCGAAACTTGATCTGTGGCTTAACACCTGATTGGTCCATGATCTCTATTTAAAGAGCATGGAGGGTCATTTGTAGGTTAACTGTTCATGAGAGAAGCTTATGTAAAATTTCATTCTTTTATTAGTAAATTGCTTGAAGTGGCCCCGTTGGCTCAGGCCGCAGACTGTTTCCCTCTTTGAGGGTTTTAACCACGTCAAAAATATTGGTGTATTGATCTGTGATCTATTTTTGAGCGGTGTCCTTTGGTGTTCTGTCTGAGGAACTTACCCTGTAAATTCCTACAATTTTTCTAAACACTGAAATGCTTCTTGAATACTATACTGTTCAATTTAATTAGGATGTGAACGTAATGGCACATTGTGCGGCGAACTACGTTCAAAGGCCCGCATGATTATATTGTGTGCCATGGCTCTGATACCATTGAAGCATAAAAAATATTACTAAAGTATGAAAAATGATAGCTTGTAGACTTGAATGTAAAAATACACAAAAGGTATTTAATAATAATAATTTATTATATATATAGATGTATAAGTGATATAAGATGATTTGAATGTTACAATGAGGCCCTGCTTTTATACCTCAGTAGGTGACCTTTCGTGAATGGGCATGTCTTTTAGACATGCCTTTTCACCTAACTTAATGACTATTTAACCTAATTAATATTTAATTATTTAATATTTACATTAATTTTATTTATGTCAATTGTTATGAATTATATTCATAACATCGCTACCTTGGCTTCATGTTATCAGAATAATCATGGATTTTGAAGAATTTCTTCATGCCAAGCAACCAATCCTTTGCTTCTTTAGATTTCTTCATTGCTCTATCTAATGCGGGTGGTTTGGCCTTCTTATATCCCTCGGGCATATAGTCCCTCTCTCTCTTCCTCTGATAATGATGATGATGATGGTGATGATGGATTTTAGTAGTAGAACTAGAATTTCTACTAGAGTAATGTCCATAAGTGATAGTTCTTCATTCTGGGGTACTTAATGATGCGTTCCCTCATAGAGTGTCTTCACTTTCCCGTTTGTGCCTTTTCCTGGACCTGCTACCATTTTCCCCATTTGTTCTCTCTTTGACTCCTAAGGGCTCCTCATATATCTATGAATAGCCCCCAGTTCATGTTGCTGTTGTCTTTGTAAGTCTGAGAGGTTTTGCAGTATGACTGCATTTACTTCAACTTGCCTCTACTGAGCCCTTACCAAGCTTTCATTATCTGCCTTGAAGCTCATGATCTCAACCCTTAAGCTCCTCAAGATATCCATCCATTCAGGAGAGTTTGTGTCTCCCCTATTATCCATTGAAGCTTCTTCATGCCTAGGCTGTGACTTGTCAGAAATTTATTAAACCATTATGTTGCTCATACCTTGATTCTCATTGTCCTTCTGTTTCTTGTGATTTGTTGTCTATCACACAAAAATATTAGATACATCATGACATAAATGAATAAACAAAATCATGACTATGAACTTGTTTTATGGAGTTGTCATGGTAAACTAGCTGTAACAAAACAAGCCATGTTAGTACATCAATGTCAATCAACATAAAGCCACAACCATTACCACATTTGCATGCATATTCATCAAACATATATCAATCAACATTGATTGTTAGATTCTCAGTAACAATAAAATCTTATCGGTTGCTAATTCCATATTGCATAATTAAATCACAATGTAAACACATCAACCATGCATGCAAGCAACTTTTAACACCTAAATATTAGTTTAGTTAATTTTCTAAAAATCATTATAAGAACCCCTCATGGAAACTATGTTGTTACTTGCTCATGATAGAGCCTATCCAGTCCAAGTGTTGAACCTGGATGCTCTAATACCGCCTATAAACACACCCCCTTAACCTCGAGAATGTGCTCACTGTACTTACCCAACTTCCTTAGTATAGTTAGAGAAATGGAATAATTTTTTTTACTTTCTTTAGAATCTTCAAAACGTAATTTAGATGTCTTCATCATGTTTATCTCGACGAGATGTTTCCAGTGATACAAATTCATCCAATTTAAACTCCACGCTCTTAAGATATACCCTTTTAAAGTTTTATTATTTAAAATTGTCATTTTTCTCTTTTCTGATATGTGGCACCCACGTGGCTTAGCACCCTGTTGCTGCTTGGTCGAGACTCTTGGAAACTAGGAACACATGCCCACAATGCATGTCCCTTATGCCAGTTAGGTTCATAATATGCAAATTTAATTATACTCGTGTATATATATTATATATATATATATATATATATGAATAGAATATTGGTTATGTACATTTAAATTTGTTACAATGTAAACATTTGAGTCATACAACCCACAACCCATCATAGACCAAACCATTATGTGAAAACTCTACATTATATTATACCATTATAACATAATTTGACACTCTACATTATGCTCACATTTAATGTGCAATAGATATATAATATACATGATTATATTTTCCAAGCAATCCACTTTTCCATGGCACTCGTGCAATGGGGACCACATATCCGAGATTAGGAAGGCTAGATCGATGAAGGTGGATGGAAGCGCTACTCCTCCCCCTCTCCAATGACGTCACCTAGGTAGCCTTCTGCTATTGTTGTTCTGTCTCATGGTTCCAACCATCAATCCAATGGTCCTCTGCTTATACCTTTATC
Organism: Pinus taeda; assembly: GCA_000404065.3. Classification (NCBI taxonomy): domain Eukaryota; kingdom Viridiplantae; phylum Streptophyta; class Pinopsida; order Pinales; family Pinaceae; genus Pinus; species Pinus taeda. The sequence continues at coordinate 171,919 of APFE031345817.1, read as the reverse complement.
CCATGGTTGATATGTAATAACGCTACCTTCCCCGTCCTCGCTGACGTCACATGGGGTGAGGGGTCACATTATTGGTTTATTATTGTCGATCTTCCCCAACAAATTTCCACCGCCTACGAAGTCCATCACATTTTCCGCCATTCATAAGGTTGTATGGCATTATCAGCTTAATGTTAATATCACAATGTGCGGTGAATTATATTAACATATTGCTCATATGTGTTAATACACAATGTTCGCACCCAATGTAACGAGGCTGTGGTCGAACGATACAAATGGAACCCAACTATTGTAATCCACCTTCGACACATAAAATTGCATCTATAAAACAATGAAATAGCCCGACATTAACATGGTGTAGAGCATATCATACCACTATAGACAATTCAAGTGACCAAGTCTTGAAGAGATCTATTAACTGTAATAAGATATTAGCATCCCCAATAGGTTGTTGGAATTATTATTTTCAACAGTTTACTTGAGAGGGTTCTAATACATTGAATGAGCAAAACAATTGCTTAATACTCTTAGATAAAAGGGCCAAATTATCTGCACAAATGTTTACTTCCAACCCTCAAGAACCCAATTTAATAGAATATAATTGGTCTCCAACATTTCTGGCTGAGAGGAAAAGTGACAATAGTGAAGATTAAGAATACCAAGGACTGGCATTGTGCTTCACTTACTACTATATTTTGGGTTTGGTAGGAAGATTGAACTTCCTTCTAGTTCTTAGCTAAAGTAATGTGTCTAATATATTACGTAGATCAATAATTATCTTCAACAAAATATTGTAGGTTTTAACCTTGTACAAAAATCACCTGCAAACGAATTCTTAAAAAAAAATAGAAAAATATACAACAATGAGAAACACAAAATAAATGCACAGAGGTTTTCCCCTGGATCCAAAAACCAGGACTACCAGATTGATTTTTCATTGTGTTCCTTTCAATGTTACAATACCTATATATACATGTCGAAGCATTCATAAACCCCAATCCATTAACCTTGGATTAGAACATAGCCATAGTTCCCTTGACTGGATCTACAAAATATCATGGGCATAAAACCATCATACCCAAAACCATGTGCAAAACCCATGCACAAAACCATAGGTAGGTCTACCCACCTACTATAGGGTCTAAAAAAAATTTCCTAGGGTGTTGCCCTAGGCACTGTATAGGGGGGCTACTGCCCCTTTGAAACCCCTCGACAAAGGGGGTTATGCCCCCAGCTGCACCTGGTGCAACGAAAAGAGGGGGCTAGCGCCCCCCTTGTGACCCCCCTTGTTGTGCCCGATGCAACGAACAGAGGGGGTTAGCGCCCCCCTGTGAAACCCTCCCCCATCCTGACTAGTCGTGGAAAGAATATAACACATACCCAACAAATATGAGTTATTTGTTGGGTTGTGTTATATTCTTTCCACATAGTTAACAAGGGGTTTGAGGGGTACCCGTAACCCCACTTTATGGGGTCTGGGGCAGCGTCCCAGAAAATTTTGATTTTGGACCCTATGTTAGGTTGGGCGGACCCACCTATGGTTTTGTGCATGATTTTTGCACATGTCTTTTGGTTGCGATGGTTTTCAGTCCATGGTATTGGATGCAATGGTTTTCAATCCATGGTATTGGATGCTTCGACATGTATAAATATGTATTGTAACATTGAAAGGAACATAATGAAAAATCAAGATGGTAGTCCCGATTTTGGGATCTAGTGGGAAAATCTCTGTGTATATGTGTTTTATGTGTTATGCTCTCACATTGCTTATTTTTCTGTGTTTTAGAATTCATATGTAGGTAATTTATGTACGGGGTTAAAACCTACATTTGGTATCAGAGCTGTTTTTGGCTTCAAGGGGACGCTTTTGTTGCTGAGGGGTTTCGCTCGGGCCTGTGGTAGACCCTATTTAGTGGGAGATCTGCGAGATCGATTCTGGTGGTGAAAGAAGATGGCGAGTGGTGGAAAGATAGAGATTGAGAAATTTAATGGTCAGAGTTCTGAGTTGTGGAAACTCAAGATGGAGGATCTGTTGGTGGATAAAGATCAGTGGATCGCGGTAGATACAAGTACTAAACCAACGGGAGTGACCGATGAAGAATGGAAGAAGTTGGATTGGAAGGCGAACAGCACGATACATTTGTGTGTCTCAGATTCAGTATTGCTAAATGTATCAGGAGATGCTACGACAAAGGCTTTGTGGGACAAGTTAGGGACTTTGTACCAATCTAAGTCTCTAGTGAATAAACTGTTCATGCGGAAAACGCTGTATAACCTGAGGATGAAATATGGAGACTCAGTGACAAAGCATCTGAATGCATTTAACACTGTGGTAAGTCAGTTAGCATCTGTTGATATTAAAATTTCAGATGAAGATAAGTGCATCAGTTTGTTGTGTTCTCTACCAAATTCGTGGGATAATCTAGTTATTGCAATAGGTAGCAATGCAACTGCCTTGCATTTTGATGAAATAGTCTCATCCTTGCTGACGGAGGAGATGAGATGGAAAAATATGGAGAGCCAGAATGGTGATGCCTTGTCTGTACGAGGACGGTCACATAATAGAAACAAAAATAAGTCATTGAGAGGGAGATCTAAATCTAGATGGAGATCTAAATCTCCAGGAAAACCTGTAAAGGTGGTGTGCTGGAAATGTGGAAAGGAAGGGCACTTCAAAAGGGACTGTAAATATAAAGCTCTTGATAAAGGAAGGGGATCTGATGATGCTCCTTCTACAGAGGTGAGAACCACCTCAGATGAAGGTGGGGATGTGTACTTGGCTTCTTCAGGTACACATGTAGAATCTCATGAGGCATGGTTGATTGGCTCAGGTGCATCCTTTCACTTCACTCCCCATAGAGAGTGGTTCTGTGAGTATGAGAAATATGATGGTGGTGATGTCTTTTTGGGGGATGACAGGAAGGCTAGAATTGTTGGTCGTGGAAAAGTAAAGTTGAAGTTGCAAGGTGGAAGGGTTAGAATGCTTTCGGGTGTTCTACATATTCCTGCATTGGCCATAAATCTGATTTTTGTTAGCAAGCTGGATGATGTAGGTGTAAAAATAGTGTTCGAGAAGGATACCTGCAAGATGGTTCGGGGAGCACTAGTATTGATGCGGGGAGTTCGGATTGGAACTCTGTACAAGCTGCAAGGTAGCATTGTTGTTGATGGGTGCAATAGTTCTGTGGTTCCTAAAAGTGGAGCAGAAAATCTAATCGTCTCTGGAGAGAGGACCATGCTGTGGCATCAAAGGCTTGGACATATTGGAGAGAAGGGCTTTTGAATACTTCATGGTAAAGGTATGGCAGAAGGTATGAGTAATATCTCTCTGGATTTTGATTTCTGTGAAAATTATGTATATGGGAAGCAGAATCGAGTGAGTTTCCCCTCTTGAAGTAAGAGGGCAAAACTGATATTAGAGCTTGTGCACAGTGATGTGTTTGGACCTGTGAAGGTTCCATCACTGGGTAAGTTTGTGTACTGTGTATCATTTATAGATGACTTCTCAAGGAATACATGGATATATTTCCTTAAGAAGAAATCTGAAGTCTTTGACAGGTTTAAAGGATTTAAGGCTCTGGTGGAAAACCAGACAGAGAAGAAGATAAAGGTGCTGAGGACAGATAATGGTGGAGAGTTTTGCAGTAAGGAATTTGAAGAATTCTGTAAGAAGTGTGGTATAGCACGGCAGAAGACTATTCCATATACACCTCAGCAAAATGGAGTTGCAGAAAGAATGAATAAGACGTTGATGGAAAGGGCAAGAAGCATGCTCAGTGGTGCCGGGTTAGGATAGGAATTTTGGGGAGAGGCGGTGGATACTGCATGTTACTTGGTCAACAGGTCACCTTCATCAGCGTTGGAGGATAAGACTCCACAAGAAGTATGGACTGGTAAGAAACCCTCTCTTTCACATCTGAGGGTATTTGGATGTGATGCATATGTACATGTTCCAAAGGAGAAACGAACCAAGTTGGATAGTAAATCTGAAAAGTGCATCTTTATTGGGTATAAGGATGGTTTAAAGGGTTATAAGCTTTGGAACCCAGTAACAAGGAAGGTTGTGTACGGTCGAGATGTGGTGTTCAGAGAGGTGAAAGATGTTATTAAACATGAGGTCCAACCAAAGGAACCTGTGAAGATAGAGTTTGAACTAAAGGAGGAAGAATCAGACTCTGTAGCAGAGGAGGAATCAGAAGATGAAGAGCCACAAACTCTGGCTGTGAGAAGATCAGCTCGAGAAAGAAGGCATCCATAAAGGTATAGTCCATCTGCTTTCTGTTCAAACTTTGCTTTGTCTGTTACTGATGATGATCCTAGAACTGTGAAGGAAGCAGTCGATTCAGAGGATGGAAAACTCTGGAAAGAGGCCATGGTTGATGAAATGGCATCTTTGCACAAAAATGAGGCTTGGGATCTGGTGGAGTTGCCGGCTGGAAGGAAACCCATTGGCAGCAAATGGGTGTTCAAGAAGAAGACAAATGCAGAAGGAAGGTGGAGAAATACAAAGCTCGGTTGGTAGCAAAAGGTTATTCCCAGGTGCCGGGAATTGATTTTGGTGATATTTTTTCTCCTGTTGCCAAGGTAACTTCTAATAGATTACTTTTATCTGTTGCTGCTGCTTTTGATTTTGAGGTAGAACAGATGGATGTGAAGACAACATTTCTTCACGGGATTTGGAAGAGGAATCTACATGAAGCAACTTGAAGGCTTTGCGGTGAAGGTTAAGAAAGAACTAGTATGCAAGTTAAAGAAGTCTCTGTATGGGTTAAAACAGTCACCAAGGATGTGGTATCAGAAATTTGATACATTGATACGGGGACTTGGCTTCACCAGAAGCAAAGCAAATCATTGTGTGTAGTTTAAATTAATTGGTGAACGTGTTATTTATTTGGTCTTGTATGTGGATGATATGTTGTTGGTTGGAAATGACAAAGAAATTATCCAGGATTTGAAGACCCAATTGTCCTCCAAATTCGACATGAAAGATCTCGGTGCTGCAAACTATATTTGGGCATGGAAATTAAAAGAGATTGGGCAAAGAGGAAGCTCTGGTTAAACCAGAGGAACTATGTCGAGACAATATTGCAGAGGTTTAATATGCAAGATAGTAAACCAGTGAAGGTTCCTATTCCTGTAGGTGTGAGGTTATCTGCTGAACAGTGTCCCAAGACACAAGAAGAGGAAGAGGACATGTCCCGTGTTCCATATGCAAGTCCAGTCGGTAGCTTGATGTATGCCATGGTCTGTACTAGACCAGACATTGCACATGCAGTGGGAGTATTGAGCAGGTTTATGTCAAAACCAGGGAAGGAGCACTGGACAGCAGTGAAGCGGTTTTCAGGTATTTGCGTGGAACTAGTGATTATGGTTTATGCTACCAAGGAAGACCAGGATTGGACAGAGTGTTGGATATTCATGGATTTGTTGATGCAGACTGGGCTGGAGATTTGGCTCAGAGAAGATCTACAAGTGGGTATGTGTTTAACCTATTTGGAGGTGCAGTCAGTTGGATGAGT
>APFE031345817.1:145528-165463 GCA_000404065.3 Pinus taeda | reverse complement strand
GGTTTTCGGTCCATGGTATTGGATGCAATGGTTTTCAGTCCATGGTATTGGATGCTTCAACATGTATAAATATGTATTGTAACATTGAAAGGAACATAATAAAAAATCAAGCTGGTAGTCCTGGTTTTAGGATCCAGTGGGAAAATCTTTGTGTATATGTGTTTTGTGTGTTATGCTCTCGCATTGTTTATTTTTCTGTGTTTTAGAATTCGTATGTAGGTAATTTCTGTATGGGGTTAAAACCTACAATATTCATTCCAAACCAACTTTCTTGGGCATAGTTCAACCAAGATCAACATAACCCAAATTTTTTATATCACTGTTGCACCAAGAAACATCTAGGGTGGTATACTTGACAATGACAAAACATATTTCATCATGTATACAACATAGATACAATGTCATGACAAGTGCAGGATTATAAAATCAAGTTATCTATGAATATGGGGCAGCCTCATCAATAACACAAGGAAGTAAAGTTTTATCTCAACTTGAACAGTAAGAAAATAGAAATATAGACCCAAGAACCCGAGCTTATATTTTAATGGAAAACTTGGGAAGGTGACCATATGGAGTAACACAGGCCAATAAGACCAGAGAGGGAGAAAATCTCTAGTATCCCTACTAAGAAGGTGAACAATACCAGTAAGCGCTTTCAATCAAAACAAGATTATGTTACCACAATTATAAAGGAATTTCCATGCAAGTTACTATCAAAAGGTAACCATTATACACACACTATTAGAGTATGATTTAAGTTGAGTTCCATAACTGTAACCAAATTTCCAAGCATGAATTTACCACATCATTCCAACACGTTTTAAGAACAAAGTCAACCACATATCAGTCAACTGTGTAAGAAAATACATTACATATAAGGTGTCATACAACAATGGCACCATTTCATATCAGAAATGTAAACATATGCATATTGGTATTGAAGAACATATGAAATAATTATGTCAAGAGCTATTGGGCACATGATTCTAGGACAACCACTCCCCACTCAACCATAGACAAGTTGCATCCAATTCTCACTTGTAGTTATTACCACCGAGTTTGATTCCAGAGACTTAGGGGTATTTTTCTTAGGAATTAAATTCGACTGCTAGTTGAACTAAGGATTTCTAGAGGCTCTTCCTCCTCCACCAACCAACTAATTTGCAGTCAATGAAAGGCACATGGATTCCAAAGGCCTCTTGCATCCACCCTTAAAATTTCAACATTGCGGTTCCATGTCCCACTTATGGACTCCAAAACCCACAATAAAACCAAGTTACAACATGGAAGCCTCTAGAAATCCTCCAAGAATTTTCCAAGAACAATTCCTCCATCCCAGCCCCCAAGAACTCAAAGAAAACCCATATCCTTCCATTAGCTATCAGGGAATCGAGAGGCAATTAGTCCCTCACCTGGAAGTGATTTCCTCTTGAATTATTTCTAACATAGAAATACTTTTCTCTGCTACTCTGTGTTCTTCTTTTCCAAATATTCCCTCTTCTTCCTTCTATATTTTTTCTCTGCTTTCTTCTCCAGTATTCAACTACTCTCTCTCTCTCTCTCTCTTTGCAACTGTTTGAATGGTCTCCCCATTCTCTCACCTAACTATTCAAGTTTTCTCTTGCATTGTATGTTGCATTGTCCTCAACTATTTCCCTGATCTTTTCGTTGTTATTTGAATTGTCTCCTTCATACAATGACTTCTACCACTAGAATATTTTCATCCAATCATAAATATGCCACCTTACTGCATGTTCCCTAGGTTATTAATTACTGGGTAGTTTATTGCAATGGGTGGCCAACACACCTCACTAGTTGGAAATTCACCCATTTTGTTTTTTTCAATTTCCTATCCTTGTTTGCTCATCAAACTAATTGATGCTTGTAAAAACATCTGTTCCTCTCTAATGATTATATATGAAATCATGAGATACACCCAACCCCAACCTGCTCACCCATTTCCTCATTGCTAAGTGAAGGAAGAGTAGTTGCTTTACCTCTACCCCATCTATGTACATTGCTTTAAAAAGTGCAACTGATAAGAATATGTGATTTTTCGCTTTACACAACCATCAACTACCATGTACAAGCTCAAATCCTTGGTGTAAGGAAGCCTTAAAAATTATCCCTAGAAAGCAACCTTCCCAGCCTCTATAATCTGTGTCCCATTACTCATCCCATGTTTTTTTCTCAAAATATTTCCATTACATACACGAGTGTGAATTAATTGGGGTTTTCACACACTAGCTTCCTTAATTCCTTGTATTTGAGCCCTTTCTTTAATTCCAATTTGAAAAAATGTATCTTAGAGCACTCTTATTTTTTCCCTAGCTTCCTATAATCTCTCAATGCCCCTTTCCTCCCTAATTTCCAACTACATATGTTTGTTCTTAAACTTGTATATATATGGATTTGTGTTAATCACTTGCATTTGCATCACTGGCATGACATGCCTTGGATTTTTTTTCCTCCTAATATTTCCTCCATCTTACACATTTCTTCACACACAAAGAAAGACATTCTTGGGCTTCATCATAATGCCTTTCATACTTGCAGATTCCTTTTTTAAGTTTGGAAATTTAAAAAAATGTGCATCTATTTGAATGCCAATATGGGTGTGCCATCATCCTAGTCTCTTGCCTAGATGAAATCACGACCTTTGTCATCCTAAACCACTTCGAAACCTGCATAAAAACAAGAAATTTCGATGCCCTTCCAAAACCTCTATATCCAATCGAGAAGAGCAATAAGGAATGATGGAAAGATTAAGCTCCATATTGATATGTGCATAATATGACATGCTTTAGGCCATTACATTTTGACAAGGTTCAACTAAATTTCACTTGCAACAATGACTATGGTAATTTATGAAGGTTTTGGGTCATTGATATGACATTAACCATTGTTATTACATACCACTACTTGTTTATTGAACATGTGACTTTCATATGATACTTATAGTTTGGTTTATAATTCATGGAAGTTAGAAAAATATTGTCCCCCCTTTTTCCTTGATATTTCCATACTGCAAATTACATGCTTCATTTACCATTTTATACACGGAGTTGAGCCCTCATAGAACATCCAAAAACTCCATGGATTCAAAACTTTCTTGTAATCATTATTCTCTAAAGGCTATCTCGCTCAGCTAAGTTTCTTAGAGAAACGATCTATTGACCATATCATGAATTATTACCACAGAATTTCCTACCATCGTTATCCATTTTATACCCATTTACCTTAATATTGTCCTTTGTTTCTTTTATTTAACCATAAATAGAATATATACACATTAAGCAAATCATTGTAGTGAGGCTTGAAGCAAATATACATCAAAACTCTACTTTAAGAAGTCTTAATCAATATTTTAAAGGAAGATTATCTACTATCCTATAACTATAATGATAAAAACCCAATAATAATTGCTTCCAATAGGTCTTGATGGTGTATATTCTACAAGAAATACCTAGAAAACTAAATATTTTAAAAAACATATAGTCTTAGGAAAAGTGATGTAGTAACATCCTTGGCCTAAAGAAATCTTCATCGATTGATTTTTATTAGTATCTTATAAGATGAAATAAGCATGCTACAACACTTTTTTTGTAACAACACCTCATTGTTACATTGTAGCAACACCTTTGCTGCAACATTACCTTATTGTTGCATTGCTGCAACACCTCTGTTGCAACATCATTGCTACAACACTATTTTTGTAACACCAATGGTACAATGCCACATTGTGATTATGTTGTTGCAAACCTGATGTTGTTTATGTGTTTAATTTTTGTTGAATTACTATGGAGCATGTCTTGTAGCAATTTCACATGTCTCTAGAGGCTTGTGGTGAATTGGTGGACTACCTATGTGTTGTAGGGAAAGCCCAACACCCCCCATTACTTAAAATAATGGGGACCCTTTCCATTAATTTTTGGCTAAGCTTCTTTTATGATTTTCATTTAAGTTAATTGTCTTACAATTTTGTCATTTTTCGTTTTCATCGGATTTCGATATTGGTTATTTCATTGAACTCGACTTTTCACTAGCTTTCCATCGATACTTGTTTCGCTTCATTTGGTTAACTTGTTCATAAATAACACTCCTTTGAAGTTTGATCATTTTTCTCCCCTCGACTAAAAAATGTAAATAAATGTGTGATATTTCAATTTTTGCAATTAAAATAGTCATTCGTTGTGAATATGAACTCTCAGTTAATTTTTACTAATTCTTTCATTTTTTCACTAATGGTCCTACAAAATGACCCAACTAAATTGTACATCAGTGAAAAAACATTTCGAGATCTTGGTTTACTTCAATTTGTTATTTTAAAACAAATTCTCAAACCCAAAACTCCAAAATTACAAAATAATTATAGTCTAATTTCTAAGATTATTAATTCACGTGGCTCCACTCTACATCCCTTCTTCCTTTAAAAAAAATACAATAAAAAAATTTGTGTGATAAACAGTGGTGAAATATCACTATTTCATAAACCACCTCAATTACTCACTCACAATTTAAAAAAATTAGATGAACTACTTCTAATTTAACATAAATTTCAGTTGAACTCCTTATAACTCACATGCCCACATCATCATAACCTCACTTTTCTCCTTATTCCTCCACCTCACTCACCGTCTCCACTCACCCTCCTTATCCCTCCACTAACACTCTCACCATAACTCTTCCATTAACCCTCCACGTTACTCTTCCTCACGTAATCTTTAGTTTGTTTTAAGTTTGAATTAATATGAATGGGTTTAAGTTTTTTAATAACATATATATTTTTATTATAATGATTATATTTTATTTTTAATTACAATATAATTTATTATAATAATAATATATATATAAAAAATATTTTTAATTAATTTAAGTAGGTTAATAATTAATTAAATTTAATAATGCAGTTGTGATTAATTAGAACTAATTAATTAATACATGTAATTTAATTTAGAGTTAGATTTTAATTAAAAAATTATGATTTTTGGCTTAGGCGACAAAATTTGTAGAATTTTGGCAGTTTTAATTCTCCAACTTTAGAAGCTCATAAATGGAGTTTTACTTGGCCAAATGAGGCCTAGGATGGCTCATTGGAAAGATAAAATTATGGAGAATATTTTTGAAATAGTTTTTTTTTTTTCCAGATTTGATAATTTATGGGGTCTAAAATGCAACGGAAGATCAAGCTTTGAATATTTAATAATATATATATATATATAATATTTTTAGTTTAATTTTCTACATTCTCATTTGCCCACAACTTCTTCTGAGTGCAGATCCATTCGTCAACGATCTACTTGACCACTTAAATACTCATAAGCATCAATAGAAAGCTCAAATTTCTTTTATTTTAATTATGTAATTAAGTTTTGATTGGTTTTATTTGAATTCCAAATTTGGTATTTTGATTTTATTTTTTCATTTTCATTTAGTTTTCATTTGTTTTTAAAGGAAAACAGTTGAAGAGATGAGAAGAAGAAGATCTCAATCAATGAGAAGGCTCCAACAATAGAAGAATGGAATTTTGAGCCAATGACAATTGATGGAGGAGATTTATTCTTCAACAAACTTTCTTGTTGAGAATTCTTTTGTAAATATTATAAATAGTAGATTGTAGAATGTATTAGGGATTTCTCTACTTTGCAATTTTGAAATTCCAAAAAGCACTATTGCAATGAGGATTTAGAGCTGTAGGTGAGAGGAATCCTAGGGGGAAAAGACTCTATATTGCAATGTTTTAATTTGTTCGTGGAGAAACTCTTTCTTATAATGTACTATTGTTGTAAGGAGGAGGCCATTTCTGCAAGCAGAGATCAATTGCAGGCCTATAGGATTGTGCACTGCTGCCATACTGTAAGGTTTTGTAATTCAATTTTCTTTTATTAATAAAGATTTGTTTCATTGATTTACATATGGCACTATTGTTTGTTGAATTCATGGATGCAAATTCTTTCTCTCTCTTTTTTTTAATTTACATGTACAGATGGATGAATTAATTATTGTCTTCATGCACTATAATTGAGTTTTAATTCTTAATTCATTTAAAAGTCTGATTAGACTATTCTACAGACTTGATCCTAAATGTAATTTGAAAACTAAAATATACATAGGAACAAATAGTTATAATTTTAGATCGACAAACTTTCTTACGATTTAGGATAATAATTTTTTGGTTGCATGCATGATGCCTTACTTGAACTAATTCAGTAATTCATCATGAATCTTTTTAGTTCTTATGCATATGATAAATAAGGAATTGGATATATTTTCAATAAGCTCCTATGTAACTATTTACTAAGGGCTCAATTGTTAGTATTTGTGTTAATGAGGAATCAGATCTTGTGAGCTATCTCCTTGATATAATTCCTCCATCTCAATTTCAATTTGTTAAAGATTTTTTTCCCTGTTAAGTTAATTGGCTCTTGATTGAGAGAATGATTTCTCTTTCCTTCAATCGAGATAAGATAGATTAATTTTATCTTAGATTAGATCTTGCATGTGTTATCATACCTTTTGCATTCCATAAGTCCTCTTTTTAAGAGGCAAAACTTTAGAGTGGTTTAGTTGTATCATTAAAGCAACTTAACCATCATACTATTGCCTGATCAACATGAAGAATCAATCCAATGTCCTTTCCTATTTGTAACTAAAGAAACATCTTAAATCAATAGCAATAGGGAAAATGTAACTGGACCTAGTTAAACCAGTTTGAAACACCATTCCAAAAAGAGAAGGAGCTGCTTTAAGGTCCAGACTGGGTGCTCTCCTTTATATTGTTGTAGGCAAAGAATTTCAAGCCTTCAATACTATGCAAAGAAGTCATTATTATTTGTTGAACTAGACAAAGAAGTAATGATTTTATGGGAAACCAAATGAAGAAGTGATAATTGGCCAAGGAGTCAAATCATCGGGATTGTTCAGCATCCAAAGGAATGATAACATGACTAGGGAAATGGGTAAAGAAATTGAACCACTATGATAGTTCAGCCTCCCAACCGTTATTTAAGAGTAAGGAGTAAACATGAAATAAATGAGTTGTAAATGAGAGGAGTGAGAGAAGAGAGAAGGGAAACTTAAACCCAAAAGCGTTTGAGGGACTAAAATGAGAAACAACTTATGTAGTTAGAAAAAGAAATAGCTAGTTGAGTTTGGTGTGAAACCAACAATGTGTATGGTGAGGCATAACAAATAATAGAATTGTGCACTGATCATAAGACTATTTTTTTGTGCATGTGAATACCAATGAAAAAATGATGTCATCTCTTGTGAATTATTTCTCAAATTCCTCATTGTAGGTGTCCGTTTTTAAATTTCTATAGTGCTCACATATAGTAGTTATGTGTTGTGTGGGAAGAGACCAGGTTATTATAGTGGTTATGTATAGGATCATAGGTACCCTCTACATAAGGTGGTATCCAAGCTCATTTAAAATCTTGAGATTGGTTCCTTATTTGTGTTTCTATAGTGCATGGTTGTGGTTGGGCCCATGAGAGTTTATTTAGCACAATTGTTGGATGGCAAGTTATGAGAAGTCAAGTTAGATAAGGCTTGTGAATGTTAGTCAGGTTGAGGGCCCACTAGAGAAATTGTAGGAATGTTTCTACATAGACAAGGAATAACATGAGGAGATGCTAGGAACAAAGAATTGGAAGAATTGAGAAAGAGAATAGAATATTTGGAAAATAGAGGACTTAGGGATGCTGAAACATACTCAAAGTCAAAAGATGAGATTGAAGAAGAGAGAGATGTTGAGGAAGTGGACCCAAAAATACATTGAATATCCTTTCTAAAAGATAGAGGTAGTGAAAAGGTGGAAGTTACATGCTATGATGGCAGTTTAAAGGATGAGAATCTCATTGTTGGGATAGGGGAGCTCGAAAGGTAATTTTAGTATGAGAATGCTTAGGAACCAAATCACATTTGGTTTTCCATGAAAATTTTAAAGGGACATGTCACACTTTGGTGGGATATGTTACAAAAGGATAGGGTAGACATTCGGTAAGAGAATATTAGAACTTGGAGGAAGATGGTGAGTAGAGTTAAGGAGAAATTCCCACTTGTTGATTACCAATAGAGTTTTTGTAACAAAGTATAGAAATTAAGACATAAAGAGTTAACTGTTTGGGAGTACATTAAGGAATATTTCAAACTGTCACTTAAGTTATGGATTAAAGAACCCAAAAAGAAAAGAGTGGTGGGATATATGAATGGATTAAAATAGGAAATTCAACATTAGATGAGCACACATTTATTTCAGAATGTGGATTAAGACTACCATGTTTCCTTGAAGGTGGAAGCGAAGATTAGTACAAAAGCACAATGGAAATTTTGTGGAAAATGACCTAGAGGAAGAGGCAGAGCAAGAATTGCTAGAGGCAATGAAAAGGAAAACAAATCCACTAGTACCCAAGGGAACAAAGAGGGAAATGGAACTGGAAGGGGCTAAGGATTTGGAAGAGGAAAAGGTAAGTACATTAACACTTGCTACATATGTCAATTATAGGAGCATAAAGCATTTGAAAGTCTATACAAGAATAATGCAAGAATAGGTGAAGGCCAAACATGCATCACATAGACAAGTGAGCCAGTCATTATTGGTGAAAATGTGAATGTTCCTATAATGAGAAAAATGTGATAGTTTAATGTTTCTAGGGTGTTTCTTAAACGTGAAAATAAAACCACATAAGAGCCTAAACAAATAAGGAAGGTTTATAAGACTAAATGTAAGGTTCAATGCCAACATGGTATTCTTGTAATATATCATGGAAGTACAAAAAATTTGATATACACGGAAGTCATAGAGAAGTTAAAATTAATTTATATTCCCCATCCTGATCCATATCGGGTTTCATTGTTACAAATGGGAGAAAAAGTGACCATGAAAGACCAATGCTTGTTAAATTTTCGAGTGAATAGGTCATATGTGATATGGTAAAAATGGGTGCATGTCATGTACTTCTTAGAAGACCATGGTTGTTTGATAGGAATGTTTTCCACAATGGAAAGTTTAATACAAGTTGGAGTTGATGCTAGAAATTACAACAATAACAATAGGATGCAGTAGCAGTCAATATGTGGGCAACGGTAGTAGCCAAGTTATGCTATGCTCATCTAAGGATTTTTTGCAGGAACAAAAGAAGGTTTATTTCTATTTGGTCATAATGTTGAAACAAGTTCGAAAAGGTGGGAAGAGATACTCTATAGCAATGGATATTAAACTTTGTTTGAAGGATTTTGTGGAGATTATCGTGGATGATTTACCTATAGAATTACCATCCATGAGAAGTATATAATGTCATAATGAATTGATACCAGGATCAAGTCTACCTGTCAAAACTCCTTATTAGATGACTCTAACAGAGAGTGAAGAAGTGAATAGGCAAGTACAAGAGTTTCTTGACAAAGGATTGATTAGAGATATTTTAAGTCCATGTGTTGTACTATTAGTGCTGGCACCCAAAGAAAGGAGGTTAATGATGGCTTTGCACAAATTTGCAGGCAATTAATATGATCACTATCAAGAATAAGTTTCCCATACCTAGGGTGGATGACCTCATGGATTGTTCAAGTGGGGCTAAGTACTTTTAAAAGATTGATTTGTAGAGTGGATATCATCATATTCAAATAAGGGAAGGTGATGATTGGAAGACAACATTCAAGCCAAAAGATGGATTGTTTGAATGGTTGGTCATGCCATTTGGATTAACCAATTCTCCTAGCACAGTCATGAGACCTATTAATGAAGTATTGAAACAATTTTTGTAAAGTTTATTGTTTTTTACCTTGACAACATTCTAATATTCAGTAATACAAAGACATAACACCTAGAGCATGTGAGAAAAGTGTTATAATGGTTGAAGGAAGAGAAATTGATGTAAAAATTGAAGAAGTGCATGCTTTTGAAGGAGGAGTTAGTGTGTTTGGGATATGTAATTTATAAGGAGGGCTTGAAGATTGATCTTGAAAGGGTGAAGGCCAATTTTGATTGGCCAACCTAAGTGTACCTTTGATGTGACAAGCTTTCATGGTTTAGCAAGTTTCTACAAGAAATTTATCCAAAATTTTAGTGATATTTATGCACCACTTACAAAATTCATGAAGAAAGGAAATTTCTAATGAATATTAGTAGCCATGAAATCATTTGAGAACTTGGAGAATGGGGTAATTGAACAACCACTTTTGGCACTTCCAGATTTTAATAATGTGTTTCAAGTGGACTGTGATGTGAGCGATTCAACAATTGGAGCAATTTTGAGTCAAGAAAGAAGATCGATTTCATTCTTTAGGAAGAAGATGAATGATGCTAAGAAGAAGTATTGAGTTTATGATCATGAGTTCTTTACTATTGTACAAGCTTTGAATAAATGGATACATTACTCACTATTGAAGGAGTTTGTCTTATTTATTAATCATAAGGAATTGTAGTACCTTAATAGTCAAGGTAAGCTTAACCAAAAGCATTCCAAATGGATATAATTTTGCAAAGTTACACATTTGTTTTGAAACATAGGTTTGGAAAATCAAATAAGGTTGTGGATGTGTTAAGTTATAGGATAACACTATTAAATACTTGTAAATAGAAGTTGTGAGATTAAAATGCATGAAGGAGTTGTATGAAGAGGATGTAAATTTTGTAGTGCTTAGAAGCCATGCAAGGCACGTTAGAGTATTGACAGAACTTTGTATTTGGTTTCCACATCCAAGAAGGATTCTTGTTTGAGAATCAAAGTTTATGCATTCCACAGAGCTCTTTGCACCTAAATTTTGTGAAAGAACTATATATTGGAGGTTTGGGTGGACATTTTGGTGTTGACAAGACTACACAATTAGTGAAGAAGAGATATTTTTGGCTTAGTATCAACAAGGATAATAATAAATCTATTGAGTGTTATAGGATTTATTATTTAGCCAAAGGAAGGATTCATAACACATGATTGTATATTCCACTTCCTGTACCAGAGAGACCTTGGGAAGGTGTCAGTATGGAATTCTTTTTGGGATTTCCTAGAAAACATAAAGGTCATGATTCTATGATGCTTGAAGTAGACAAGATTTCAAAGATGGAAAATTTCATTCCATGCAAGGTGGCCATTTTATTATTCCGTGAAATTGAGAGATTACATGGACTATTAATGAGTATCACTTTTGATAGAGATACTAGATTCCTTGGACATTTTGCAGGGCACATTGGAAGAAATTGGGTTTTAAGTTGTTGTACAGTTACAGTTATCATCCATAATCAAACAGATAGGCCGAGGTGGTAAACCAGAGTCTTGGGAATTTGCTTAGAAGTTTGAGTGGAAAAAAACCATGACAATGTGACTTGGTTATGGCACATCTTGAATTCACTTACAATGATTGAAACAATGGGTCTATTAGAAAGAGTCCATTTGAAATTGTTCATGGCAGGTCGCCAAAGAGAGTTGTGGATTTGGCTAAGTTGCACAATCTGGAAGATAAAATGAGTGCTAATGCAAGTGAATTTGTAGAGGGCATGCATGAAATGCATGAGCAAGTCAAACAAAACTTGTAGTATAGTAATGCCATATATAAGAAAGGGGTAGATCTACTGATGGAACACAAGGACTTTGAAGGAGAGTTGGTTATGGAACATTCAAGTAAAGAAATATTTTCTGCATATACATATAGTAAACTCAAGTACAAGAAAATCAAACCATGTTGAATCTTGGAGAAGATTTTTGATCATGCTTATATGTCGAGTTATCAGAGGAATTTGACATTTCGTTGATATTCAATGTTTTTGACTTGTACGAGTTCCATGAAGAAAAGAGGGATGATGAAGGAGGTACTTTAGATGAGTGGAAGAAACAATTTCCCATCAAACCAACCAAAGAATTAAAGCAAGTCCTACTAAAAAGGATCAACAAAAGCACCTGAAATAAGGAGTATTATGAGTATTTGGTAAAATGGAAGAACATATGTTTTGAGGATGCATTGTGGGTTTTTAAAAGAGTTTTGGCACGCTTACAAGGGCCTTCTTCCCCTGCAACAATTACAATCACACCCACATGAGCTAGAAGCTCATGTTTTTTTACCAAGAGTGTTTGATGTGAAAGTATCCTTGGCCTAAAGAAATCCACATCAATTAATTTCAGTTAGTAGCTTGGAAGATGAAATAAGAGTGTTGCAACATCTCTATTATAACACCGCCTTGTTGTTTGATCCAAATTTATGCATGAACGAAATAAAATACAAACATAAACAAAAAAACAAAGCTACAATGAAACATAACTTTAATTCATTAATAACAAAGTACTAAAAAATGTTACATGCAAAAGGTAATAAACTAGTTTGGGCAATGGTAGCTTATCTCTGAGAAGAGATGTGGCAGCAACATGCCTTCTGAACTGTGTTATAATGAGGCTCAGAGGCATTTTTATCATTAAGAAACAACGAGAAGTCCTAAACATAAAAAACCTAACCATAGGAGATGAAGCGTCAAAAGCTTTTGGGCCTTGTTGGGGTTAGTTGGAACTTCAACTTCCCCGGGTTGTAACTTTGACGTACAATCTCTGTTTGACTATTATAATACCTCGTTTCAAAGATATCCAAGAGGAGACCAAAAAAAGACAAGTGAACAATCTTGCATTATTATGATCTCTTTGTTCCCCAGCGCCAAACCACCCCCCGCCCCCCCCCCCCCCCCCAACCAAAAAGAGTCTTTTATGCCCTCAAAACAACTTTGGGGGACCAAGTGGAATAGGCGAGTGGCCACCGGTATCCACCTAGATCATTATTACATTGTTACAACACCTCTGTTGCGGCACCACCTCCATGCTACATTATTACAACATCTTTGCTAAAACAATGTTGTTATAACAAACTATTGCAATGCCAAAATTTGGTAATGTTGATGCGAACCTGATGTTATTTATATGATGTATTTCTACTGATTTACAATTGAGCATGACTTGTAGCAATTTCCACATGTCTGGAAAGGCTCGCAGTGAATGATTGGACTGCCTGTGTGAAGAATTAATGATCACTTGTCAAACCAAACAAAGAAGTAATGATTAACTGGGGAACCAAACAAAGAAGCGATGATTGGCTAGGAAGTCAAGCCATTGTGATTGTTCAACATTTGAAGAAATGATGATGGGACTAGGGAAACGACTAAGGAAACTAAACCATTGTGACAATTCATCCTCCCAACCACCATTTAATAGTAAGGAGTGGATACAAAATAAAGGAGATGTAAATGAGAGGAGTGAGAGAAGATAGTAGAGCAACAAAAACCCAAAACAGGTCGAGGCACTGAAATAGGAAAAAGCACGTGTAACTATAAAAGGAAATAACCAGTTGAGTTTGGTGTGAAATTGATAGTTCATATGTTTAGGCATATCATAGAATAGAATTGTACACTAAATATAAAAACTATTTGTTGTGTATGGTGATAAGAATTAAATTTGGTACTATCTTTTGTTTTTCTCCCATGCATTAGTTCTCAAATTATCTTATTGTAGGTGTTGGTTTTTAATTTTTTGTAACACTAGCATATAATAATTGTGTGCTATGTGGGACAAGATCAGGTTCCTATAGTGGTTATGTATAGGATCATAGACACCCTCTGCGTCAAAAAGGAAAGTAGGCTAGCCACTCCATCTTGAGTTGCTTTAATTAAGTCCAAATCTATTTTGACAATTTCTACATTCTCTAAGAGCTAGTGAACAATTTCATCTTCTCTAAGAACCTTATAGTTATAATTACTAAATTGAACATGATTAGATATAATTAACTAATCTCTTTTGGACAAGTTTATAATCATACTTGTCAATTGTGTTTATCTCAAATGGTTGGGATGAATGATTGTTATCCTCCCTACCCAAGTTCAATTCCCTTAAATGACATAATGAACTTTATTATAATAACTTTGAGCCTCATTATTAAATCTAAATAATTCTTTAGAGAACAAAACATATATATTCCTCATATAAAATATAAAGATATTCTAAAAAAATAAAAAACAACAATATAAAATCATAAAATAAAACATACTACAATTTACTTTTAATACAAAAATTTAGCGTAAAATTAAATATAAAGTTACAAAATTATCCTATTTTTAAATTATTCCAATCAAAATAGATATTTATAAAGTTACATAATTATCTTATTTTTAAATTATTCAAATGAAGATTTTATTTCTTTGAATGGCATCCTCACTGTTCTTGAACACTCACCTTATCTATTTGATAAAAAAGGCTCTCTAATAATAGGTGTAATTTTTTTGGAAGACCCTACCAAATATCTATTTTATAGATATTTATAAAAGTACATAATTATCTTAATTTTTAAATTATTCAAATGAAGATTTTATTCCTTTGAATGGCATCCTAAGTGTTCCTAAACACTTACCTTATCTATTTGATAAGAAAGGTTGTCTAATAGTGGGTGTAAAATTATTATTTTTATTTCTTTGGAAGACCTTGCAAAAACCTACAACCCTTATTGCCAAATAAATTATTATAATTCCAAGTAAGACTAACTTAAACCCCACTTCAAAAACACCATATACATATAAATATGCTTAAAATAATGAATTTCCATAGATGGTGGTGAAAGCACTTACTCGAATATTAAATAAATATGAAATGTCAAAATCTTATAATTCTACATATAGAAATAATTCTTGTATTGTACGCTGAAATCAAATAAATAAATCAAAGTTGACCAATACCATTACCTTGGAATACCTAGATTTATTTTGTCGTTATTAAACTTTTCATTTTCATTCATATGATAAACCTAACATTTATATGCGGCCTGAATTCGAAAAATCTAAGGTCAATATGTTTGTCAAAGGCAGGGATGGGTTGCCATTGACTTTCATTTGTATTAAAAATTTAATACTTATCTTATATAGGTGGCCATGTGTCTCCTTTTTTTTCTAAACATTTAGAGAGTATAGAAAATTGACATGTGTACACTTTGTTTAGGATAAAAAATTATAAAAAACAATGGTTATGATTTTATGAAACACTATCAAGTTTTTTATGTATTAAAATTTGACATTTTAAAAATAAATATAAAATTTATTCATTTGGAATTATTATTAAAATTTTAATTTATTTAAAAAAAATCATATGTTTATAAAAATGTATAATATCATATTTATGTTGATATAAATTTAAAATTCACCATTTTAAAAATTAAAATTAAATAATTTTATAGCTTTTTTTCTTTATCAAAGTGAACATTTTATATTAGGAGACAATCTACGTTTGGAGTGGTTCATCATATTAAAAATATATTTCTTTAGTTGGTTTAAATAAAAAAATTCTAGCTAAATTATATTTTCAAAATGCAAATTAAAGATGACTTCTACATTAGTCCACTATAAAGTGAAAACTTTCCAAAACACTCTTAAAATTTTACAAACTTTGAACTACATGTTAATTACATATCATGAGAAGAGACAAAAACATTATGGACAAAGCCCATGCCTATATCCACCACATGTTCATTTAGATTTGGAACAAGGTGCTAAGGAGAGTTCGTTGAGGTGCTTGTCGAAGAGGACTACGAATATCACTAAACGATAGCAAATTGAAGATCTTTCAATTTCTTTTGAATGACAATGATTTCATCCTCTGACTTATGTATCAAAGTATGATGTTTAATCAGAATTTCCATAGAAAATGTCAAAATGAATACCATATGATTATGATTGATTTGTAGTGCAAGAATCTCTTGCATTTTTGCAACAAAACTTGTTGAGGAGCATCCATTGCTCCAAAAACCAATTTATGATTTCATAGCTACATGGGAGAGTGACAACAACCAGAATCCAATTCGAGATTCTATAACAAAAATCCAAACACCCTTTGCAATGACAAACAAGCTACCTAAGGAACAGGGAACAAAATGTAAAGTTTCCTCTGCCAATGTCAAATATTACCAATAGAATTTGGAAAAACCCAACTAATACTAGTACTAAATTGTAATGTTGCTTACGCCCATAAGACTAAAGCATGTAAGCATAAAAGGCACAAACATGAGATAAAAACTAGAGAATATCCCCATTTAAAAAACTTGTGCGTTATGAAAGGTTGTGAATATAAAAAAGAAAAAGGCCCTAGACCTCCAACAGGTTGTTGTGTTGAGAATGTCTATGGGGCTCTTGGTTGCTATGAAATAACATTTCATAGCCCCCCCTGGAAAAAATAGTTGGGGGGGCAAGCCCCCCCGCACTCCCCCATCAGGGACCAAGATCGAACCACGGCTGAAACAAAAAACCTCTAATCAATCAAGAAGATAATTAGGCTCCACATCCAATAAGAGGTGCAAAAACCAACTTTCAAGAAGAGGTCCTACATTGGGAGTATAGATTACAATTCCAAAATTTTCCACCATATGTCTTCTTGAGGGTCCAACTATTACTGAGTAACTAGGGATAGATTCTTAGAGCTAAGTATTTTGACATAAGAGAGAGAGAGAGCCCGAGCTACTACAATTTGAGGAGGCGTCAAGATATTTTGGAAAATTGAGTGGTTTCTTACCAACCACACTTCCCAACAAATATACTTGGGTATGGCTTTCCATACTCTTTTGAAGATCGACTTCCCTTGGAATCCTCCTAGATACTTCTTAACCCTGGAAGAAAATAAATTTGAAAGGTGCATCAACAAAACTAGCATAGGAAAATAGTTCTTCGGGGCATGCTCCCACACCGTTTAGGAGAAGGAACATTCAAAGAAGATGTGGGAGACAGATTCTAACTAACAAAGGAAAATAGAGCATCTAGACAGCCCATAAATCCCTCTTTTTCTAATATTTTTAGATGTTAGTTTTTGTTTTGTTTTTTGTTTTTGTTTTTTTTTTTTAAAGGGTAGCAAAAAATATTGATCTTTAGGATCCCATCAATATTTCATATATTACTTCAAAGACCATTTTTGGAGGGGGGCATTGGCAAATTGGATGGTTAGATATCCATATTTGATCGAATAAATCTAAGCTCCTCAATCTCTAGCACCCTCCTCTGATCACTTTTTGGGAACACATCTTAAAGAAGGAGCTCTACATGCTTCACAGGTCCTTACAAATGACTTGGGATCTCCTCAAAATCCCATGTCTTCCATACACCTTCTTCATTCCAAGCTAAGATGTCTAAGAGAAAAAAATTGTGATGGTCGGCTAACCAAGCAGACAAGTGGAACAAGGGAGGAAGAGAAGAGAGAGGTTGACTCCCCAAACCAATACCCTCCCAGAGATTGATGCAGGAGCCATTCCCTAGAATCCATGGTAGAGACGAACTAACGAGAGGGAGATCCATGCAAGGAAATCTAAAAACAGAAGAGCCACCTATGAAACTCACAACTTGATGTAGGTACCTTTGCCTTGGGGAATTTACTATTACCCACTTTATTAGATGGAACTTTTTTGGATTCAATTTCTCCCCTTGCCATAAGAACTTATGAATCTCTTGAGCCATTTGGGATCACACCCCTAAAGGAGCAAGAAGAGATAAAAAATGAAATAGAGGGAGAGTTGAGAGCACCACTTTGATTAGGGTTACTCTCCAAATGAAATAGAGAGAGAGCTAAGAGCACAACCTTGATTAGGATTACCCTCCCTACTTGTTTGAGCCATATACCTCTCCATTGAACATATTTTAATTTGAACTTCGAGAACAAAGGATCTCATGATGGATGAGGAGAGGGTTTGAGTGAAATAAGCATACCTAAATATTCACATTTTCCCCAAGCCTACATAATTAGAAAACCAAGGACCCAAATAAGCTTGTTTTGAATTAATTTACACATTCTAAGTGTATAACCGTCTTTTACCTAGCCTCGAGGGTTAGCTTAGTTGGTCGAGTCCTTGTGATCCGAATTTAAGCAGGAACACAACAAATTACAGATGTAACCATAAATACATAGATGCAACAGAAATAACACTTCATTTCATTAATATCAAATATTGAAATATGATTACAAACAAAACGGAAATAAGGCTAGCTCGGGTGATGGTAGCTTATCTCTGAGAAGAGATGTGGCGACTACATGCCTTTAAACTGTGTTATAATGAGGCTCAAATGCTTATTTATTATTGAGAAATAATGGAAAACCCTAAACATCCAAAAACCTAACCCTAGGAGATGAAGCACCAAACTATGGGCCCTGTTTGGGTAAATTGGTACATCAACTTCCCAGGGTCGTAACTTTGGCATATGATATCTGTTTGACGTGCATAATACCTCGTTAGAAATATCTATCTGAGGAATACAACTTTTGACTGACCAAAATTAATATATAACCCATGATAGCCTCGGTTTCCCCGAAAATGTTGTTTAGGGCCTTAAAACGACTCCGGAAGTTTAGGACCTGAAACGCTGCCAAAAATAGCAAATTGTGCTACAAATAAGGAAACTAAAAAACTAAAAAAACAATGGTGGGGGTCTAAGTGGAATAGGCGGGTGGCCACCAATATTAATATGGATTATTCCTCCCCCCTTAGGAAGCAGTGGTCCCCATTGCGTTGAGTTCCTCCATGAGATGATGATACATCTGCTAAACTTGGTCCCTGGTGAGCCAGTTGCCTTGGTGAAGGAGTTGGCCTATTTTGACAACACGATATAGTTGGATCCTTTGTTGTCGGGTGTTCTTGATCTATGTGTCCATGATCCAATCAATTGTGGCTTGTTCCATGCAGTCTAGATTTAACTTTGTAGGTGTGAGTTGTTCTGCAATGTTTGATGTGTCCAACAATGAACATAGTTAACGATCAAACGGGAACTATTACCACAAAATGGGTAGTCGGAATAAAGTTTGTTTGTTTGTTTGTTTTTGTTTTGATTTTTGTTTTGTTTTGTTTTATTTGTTTGTTTGTTTTGTTTTGCTTTGTTTCGTTTTGTTTTGTTTTGTTTTGTTTGTTTGTTTGTTTGTTTTTGCTTTGTTTTGTTTTTTTGTTTGTTTGTTTTGTTTGTTTGTTTTTTTTTTTTTGTTATTCAGAGTAAATTTTCAATATTTTTTTAAAATAATAGTAAAAAACAATAAAAGTCATTTTGTTTGGTGCAAAAAACACCTTGAAATCGAAAAGTGTCGATGTCAGAATAACGTTTTTTTAGGGTATATTTTCAACACTTTTTAGTAATGACGTTAAAAACGAAATATCGTGGCTCTGACAAATTTTAAATTTCCAATGATTTTCAAGCATGACATTAACGATAGAATATCATGTCTTTGAAAACCCTTAAAATTCCAATGATTTTTAAGCATGACATTAAATTTAAAATATCACTTCTTTCAAAAACCTTAAAATTCCAACATTTTTAAGCATGGTGCTAAGAAAAAATATTTATAATTGTTTTTAGCCATAACATTAAAGATAAAATATGCC
The DNA here is from genome assembly GCA_000404065.3 of Pinus taeda. Classification (NCBI taxonomy): domain Eukaryota; kingdom Viridiplantae; phylum Streptophyta; class Pinopsida; order Pinales; family Pinaceae; genus Pinus; species Pinus taeda. The sequence goes on along the minus strand of APFE031345817.1, from coordinate 146,101 downwards.
CACGGGGCTTTGGATTGACAGTGAATGGGTGCGCTGTTAAGGCACTCCTTGCGATAGGTCACCGGTTCAAATCCCCCGTGGGTACTTCGGTTAGTCTTAACGTAGAAAAAGAAAACATTAAAGATAAAATATCAAGGCTTAGAAAAACATTAAAAATCTTGACAATTTTTCAACAATAGAATTAAAACCAAAGATTATAACTACAAAACAATCTTAAATTTTCAAAATATTTTAAGCATGATATTATGAAAAAATTTTATGACTAAAAAAACTTTAAAAATGAACATGTGAATGAAAGAGTTATTATACCAAGAGTAATTTTTTTAAATGCTAAATGTATAGCGATTTTGGAATCTTAGCCTAAGACAACTTGATATGTTGCGGAAAAAATTTAAAAATCAACTATCAAATTGACATGCAGTGTAGGTGAACTCAACCCATTGTAATGAAAACTTAAAGCCCAGCTATGAAATTAACACATTGTGGGGTAGACTCGATTCATTATAACGAAAAATTTAAAATCAACTATCAAATTGCACATAATGGAATCGGGTTGCTAGACAAGCATCGACA
>APFE031345817.1:90670-135769 GCA_000404065.3 Pinus taeda | reverse complement strand
TTATGTTTTATTTTTTTATTTTTACATTTTTATAGGTTTTTTGTTTGTTTTATTTTATATATTTTTTTATTTGATTTTTTTTTGTCATGTTTTTATTATTATTATTATTGTTTTATGTTTTATTACTAACACGAAAATCACCAACATTTAAAAATTTTTATCCACACTTAATTCATTAGAAAATTTAAAGTGTAAAAACTATGCCCTCTAAACAGAAAGGGTTGATGCTCATCAACACTTTTCAAAATCAAGATGAAAATCATTAACAAAAAAAAAAATGTTCACACTTGATACATAAAAAAAATTAAAGTGTCAAAAATAAGCCCTCTAAAAAAATGTGTTGATGCTGCATCAACACTTTTCAAAATCAGCATGAAAATCACTAACATTGAAAAAAAATGTTCATACTTGATACATAAGCAAATTTAAAGTGCCAAAAATATGCTAAAAAAAGAAGAAGTGTATTCTGCCATCACCACTTTTGAAAATCGAGTGATTTTTTGCTACCTCAAAAAAACGGGTACCAGTTCACTTTCTCATTTGATCGGTAACTATGTTAATGTTGGGAAGTATGGTCAAAGGCGGTCCACATTGAACATTGGGTGTAGGCTAAGGAATGGGGGAATGTTGAGCTCAAATTCATTTTCTCCCACAACCTTGGTAATGGTGTAAGGACCATATCAGAGTGGTTTGAGTTTTCGATAGGCTCCTGTAAGGCGTTCCTTCTGCAAATGCAACCAGACTTTGTCGCCCACTTGAAACTTGTGTGGCACCCAATGTTGATCATGTGGCTACTTGCACTTGGAATTTAATTTTTCTAGAATGTCATGGACCTGCTAGTGGATGTGCTCAATGAAGTTTTTTTCCTTATCGGCTTCAGACTGAACATGAGTTGAATCTGCCTAAGTAGCTGCAAATGGTATGCCACATCAATGGGACATAGTGGTTGGAATCCCAAGCCCACCCAAAAAGGGTTGCGGCTAGTCGAACTGTGGAGAGCCTGGTTATAGCTGTGCTGGACATATGGGAGGCTCTAATCCCATGTGCATAGATTCTTTGAGTTGTACATGCGCAAAATGTGTACGATCATCTTATTGACGACCTCTGTTTGGCCATCAGTTTGGGGATGGAAAGTCGTGGAATTAGTGAGCTTGGTGTCAAACATCAACTAGAGACTGGGCCAAAATTCACTGAGGAACATACTGTCCTGATCTGATATGATAGACTGTGGGATCCAAAAGTGTACCCACAGTAGTTCAAAGAAGAGTTTAGTAGTGGCTTCTACTGTGATATTCTTCTTACAGGCTGCCATAATGGCCATCTTCGAGAATCTGTCAAGGACAACAAAAACATAGTCGTTGCCATGCTTAATAGAAGGAAGGCTCGACATGTAATCCATGGAGATGGATTTCAAAGGTTGATTAGGTGTAAACAATAAAGTGTAGAGGCCTTGCTTCTTGATCGTCGGTTTGGAAATGGTGCAGGTAGTGCAGGATCTGATGTACTTCCCAACATCCTGTCAAAGATCCAACCAATAGAAATGCTTTTGCAGTACTTCCATCATTTTCTCGACCCCAAAATGCCCAGTGGCCTGGCTGTAGTGCGCTTCCTAAATCATCTTGACATGCATGCTTGAAGGAAGACAAAGGTGTCCCAAGTGGCATAACAGGACATCTTGGAGGTGAAAATCTGGAACTTGCTGACCCTCTAAGCGTCTTGTATGTGTGGTTGAATTTTGGGTTGCTTTTGTAGAGAAGTGGCCAATCCGAAGTCTCGTGCCCACAAGAGTTGAGCATGGTGGTTAACACCATGATTGGTGGTTGGATGAGGCAGTTTGCAACATTATTGGTGTTTCCCTTCTTGTACTTGATATTGAAGTGGAACTATTGCAGGTATGTATACCACTTCTGATGGCAATCATTCTACAACTTCCCTTATGTCTGTATGAGCGGCAGGGGTCAGTGGTTTGTGTGGATGACTTTTTCCTTCCCAAAAATGTAATGCTTTTATTTTCAAAAGGCCCGCATAATGGAATACATCTCTTTGTTATAAGTGGGATACTTCCGGATTGTGTCTGAAAGTGTCACACTGTGATATGCCATTGGATGCCCTTGTTGAGGAAGGACTGCCCCAATAGCATAGTCAGAGGCATATGTATTGATCTCAAATGGTTGTTGCAAGTCTAGTAATGTGAGAACTGGTGTAAAGTAGAGGCGATGTTTCAACTCTGTGAATTCCTTCTGTTGAGATTCAGACCAAAAGAATTTTTCTTTCGCTCCTCCCTTGGTGACTTGACTCAAGGGCCAAGTGATATGAGAGAACCCCAACACGAACCTGTGGTAGAAATTGGCAAGACCCAGAAAGCTGCGGAGCTCCGTCAGAGTGGTTGGGGCTAGCCAATCCCAAATGACTTGCATCTTGGCTGGATCCACATGCACCCCCGTTCATCAATAATGTATCCTAGATATTGAATCTGGGTCATGCCAAAAGTACATTTCTCCAAATTGGTGCACAACTTGTGTTACCGCAGTGTTTGAAGAACCTGTCGGATGTGGTGGAGGTGCTCTTCCCAACTCTGGTTGAAGATCAGGATGTCATCCAAGTATACCACTACAAATGAGTTGGTGAATGGCTGTAAGATGTCATCCATTAGCATCATGAAGGTTGCAGGAGCATTTCTCAACCTGAAAGACATAACCAACCATTTGAAAAGGCCCTCCTTGGCTTTGAAGGCAATCTTCCACACATCAGAGGGTTCGATCAATACCTGGTGATATCTAGACTTCAAGTCAATCTTACTGAAATAATTTTCCCCCTTAAGTTGGTCTAGAAGGTCATCAATATGTGGGTTTGGGTAACTATTTCAGACAGTGATTTTGTTCTTCGCCCGATAGTCAATTCAGAGTCTCCAAGTCCCATCCTTATTTTGTACCAACATAATCGGGCTCCCACAGGGCGATGAACTTGGTTGGATTTGACCGTTTTGCAGTAGCTCCTGAATCTACCTCTTGATTTCATCGTTCTCCAAAACAGAGCGTTGATAGATTAGTCCATTGGGAAACGACACACCTGGGGTCAGATTGATGGAGTGCCTGACCTGACAGTGCAGAGGAACCCCTGCGGGGGAGGTGAGGATGTCCTTGTACTCCTCCACAACCTTGTCCATCTATTTATGTCGTGCGGAGGGGCCCTATCTGGAGGTCGTGACCACCGTCTTCTTCTTTCCCTGAGGGCGTATGACCAGGAAAATAAATTTCCCGGTTTTGGAAATGAGCTTCCTGCATTGTTTTATAGTAACCAAAGAGATGGCGATAGGCAGTGCTACCTTCGGTATCCTGTAAAACTTATTTCCCGAGGTAACAATAACAACATGAGGTCTTGACTCATACAAATCATGTTGCTTCCACAATTATAGTTGGCCTAATAATACATCACAAACATCAAGGGGAGCAATGTCACATAATGCCTCATCCGTGAATGGCTTAATGCTATATGGAAGGCGGCACTGCTAGCTCACGCGAAGATCCCGTCTTTGGTGAAGCCACCTGATGGTGTACAGTTATGGGTGTGCTGTGGTCGGTAAGCCCAACCGCTTCATGACCTCTGCTGAAATGAGATTCTTTTGGCTCCCGTTGTCGACAATGAACTATAATGGGGAACCCTATACCCACATCTGGGAGTGGAAGAAGTGCTCCTCCTCCTTTGGATCTTCGGGTTCCTCTTTTTGGATATTCATGGTGGAAATGGTGGCATTGGGCTTGACATCGATAATCTGCTTCCCTTTTTCATTCCCCTTGTTAGGTTCTGAATCAGAGTCGGAACATGCATCTGATTCTAAAGCCTTCAGCTTGGCCACCAGTGACTACTTGGCCCAACACTCACTTGTGTTGTGAGTGGAGCTCTTATGGAACTCACACCACTTTCTCGTGTCCTTCTTTGGCTAGGCGGCGTTTCTCTTTTCTTACGGATTTGGTGGGTTGTCCTAGGCCTCCCCGCCTTGGCTTTGTCCTTTGTTCTATAGTTTGGGGGAACCTTTCCATTTCTTTGGATTCACAAATCCAAAGTCTCGCTTCTTCTGTTTAAACTTATGCTTGATCTTGACGATTCACAAATCCAAAGTCTCGCTTCTTCTGTTTAAACTTATGCTCGATCTTGACAATGTATGAGTACATCGTGTCGAGCAAGGAGATCTCTAAGAACTCCATCTCGTCCTGGATGTACCTGTGTAGGCAGCCGCGGTACTTGAGTACCAAATGTTTCTCAGAATCCTTGATACCTAACTTCTTGTGAGGGGTATGAAAAACATTGGTAAACTTCGATGCATCTTGGTCACTTCCCTTCTGTAGTGTGGTCCACATTATGTATTTATCCTCATAGCTCCCAATAGGGTAGTACTGCTCCTTGATGGCGTCCTAGAATGAATTCCAAGTGGGTGCGATTGAAAACAATGAGTTCGTACTTTCATCCTTCTACTCATAGTAGGTTTCCCACCAATCCTTGATGTGGGGGGCGACTTTGAGAAGAGCAAAAGTAATCTTTTCCCGGCTGGAAAAATCATGAACATAAAAATATCCTTCTAGCAGATTTAACCATTTATCTATGATGTTTGCATCTATTTTCCCCTCAAATATGGGAATGTCAAAGTTTACTTGTACCATAAAAGGATTGGAGCCTCTAGAGTGTTTGCTGGATGTGGATGCGCCGTCGGTGGGTAACTGTTGAAGGATCTGGGTAAACTTATCCATCATCACATTCCTTTGTTTCTCGAGGGCCTCCTCAAGAAATATTTTGATAGAATCTCCTACTCCCTCGTCTTTCTTTTCTTCCCCCATGGGTGGTCGTTGGGGTTTGCGAGGCTGATCTTGCAAAGGTTCAACCACATCGAGCCCTAACTCCTTATATCCCAACCTTGTTGGGGACATGCAAAGAAAACAAAGAAAGGGAAGACCACTCTGATACCATTGATCTAGATTTAAACAGGAATACAACAAATTACATATATAACCATAAATACAAAGATGCATAAGAAATAACAATTCATTTCATTAATATCAAATATTGAAATATGCTTACAAACAAAATGGAAATAAGACTATCTCAAGCGATGGTAGCTTATCTTTGAGAAGAGATGTGGCTGCTACATGCCTCTGAACTGTATTACAATGAGGCCCAAAGGCCTATTTATTATTGAGAAACAATGAAAAACTCTAAACATTCAAAAACCTAACACTAGGAGATGAAGCACCAAACTATGGACCTCGTTTGGGTAAATTCGTACATCAACTTCCCGAGGTTGTAACTTTGGCATGCGATCTTCATTTGACGTGCACAATACCTCGTTAGAAATATCTATCCAAGGAATACAAATTTTGAATGGCATCATAAGTCTACAACTAATGTCGGCCTCCATTTTCCCAAAAAAAATTCATTTAGGGCCTCAAAATAGCTCCGAAAGTTCAGGACTTGAAAAACTGCCAAAAATAGTAAATTGTGCTACAAATAAGGAAACTGAAAATCTGAAAGAAACAATGGTGGGGGTCTAAGTGGAATAGGCAGGTGGCCACCAATATCCACTCATGGTCTAAGGGAGAGCAATATCGACTCATGGTTAGACCCCCCCAAGACTGTTACATTCAACGTGAAGGAGAACTTTTGATTTAGATAATCGTTATTAATGAGAAATTGATCTAGCCTAGTAGCAATATATCCAGTCCCGATTTACCGATTACTCCAAGTGTACTTACCATGAGTTGGATGAACATCAATTAATTCATGAAAAGTCAAGAGGTATTTTAATTGCTTCAGAAATGGATCTCGAACTAGGATTCCCCATTTTTTCTCCTAGGGATGAATAGTGACATCGAAATCCTCACCAATAATGCATTTTCTTCTAAACCTTAAGGTCGCATTATTATTTAAAGAATTCAAATAATATCTCTTTTCCTAATAATCCATAGGAACATAAACATTAACAATAACACATACCTCATTGCTAGGGATATCAAACCATTACTAGGTGTTTGCCTCTATGCATGCGATTTCTACATTGTAATAACTAAAATTAAATGCAGTCCTATTCTAATGTGCTGAGAAAAAATATGAATCCTACCCTTATCTCAATCGAAAGGAGGATTAGTCCCTCAATCAAGAGTAAAGTAACATGAAAGGGAGAAGAGACAAAGTTGAAATTGGAATAGGATAAGGATAATAGGTTAGGGAAATAGTTCCAAGACCTATTCCCTGTTCAAACAAATGTATGCTAAATAGTTAGCAGACGTCTACTTACAAACATCTCCAAATACAAACAAAGAAATTGCATAAGAATAATAAATTCATGCCACAATATTGAAATATTCCTAATATTATGACATGAGTTATACAAGACTTATTAACACTTTACACTGAGAGGTATCTATCAACTAAAAGTGATAAGATTTGTTCATATGCAGTTTTCAATTTCCAAAATCATTTCTAATTAATCATGCAAGATGTTATCACAAAACCCAACCCAGATAGGCTGCTGATCAGGTAGACCTTGAGTAACTATTTCAAACCTACTTTTGGCTGAGGCTTAGCCTCCTCAACCTGAGAGGGCTCTCTCACTGGATTAAAGATTTTACTTTGAAGATTAGATGGCTAACTCTATGGAAAATTCGAATAACAATGTATAAATGGTTGAAATACCAATTAACAAACTTCCATTGGGCTATGGAGTCAAAGTGTGTTTTAGTACAACAGCAAGATCAATTTCACATGGAAGTCAGGGCATAGAGGGTTTTAACATAAAAGCAAAACAGAGATATAATATAGAGAACACAACCTACAAACACATGAATGAAGTTAGAGCATCATCAAATGAATTCTAAGTAACATGTGTCTATACTACTGCAAGTAAGCATATGAAGGAACCCATGAGGAAAATCAAACATTGAAAGCCTTTCTGAATCCTGAGTAGTGAAAGTAGCTCTTTGCATTAACCTGAAAACATACAGTCACATACAATAACACAATGTGCTTGTTTCTTTGAAAATTGCCCTCCTTTTGTACATTATATCTTCTTCTATATATAGAGCTCTTTATATAACTGATATTCCTCCTCTAGCATGAGGGGAATTCGAATTCATCATACTATGACACCTATTAATACTTAAAACTAACTATTAAATACAAATGACAACTAACTAGCAGTCCTAGAGACCTAATACAACTAGGAGTGTAACTATTTATTATGATTACAACAACCTTATCTAAGCATTTAAGGCATTATTTGAAAAATTTCAACCTCAAGAAGTCGAATTTGATGAAGCCTTCCACATTGTCACCTGACTGCTGATGACAAACCCTAGAAATTAGGGAACATGTTTCCCTGTTTTTAGGTTTAGGATCCTTGAAAATTAGCACGTGGGACAGAGCCTATATCTCCTCATCAATGACATATTTTTCGAAACTGAAGGAGGTTTTTGTATTCCATGATGTCTAGAACAAAAACCTCTCTTGTTTTTTTAAAACACTTCTCCAACTGTCCAGAATTTGTCCTTGAAAAAACATGTAAAACAGGAAAAATCCATTTTCTGAAATTAGGGTCTCAATGAAAGCTTAGTATCTCACAACTGAAAACACTTATGAAGAAAGTGAGATAGGTTATTATAGCTGGAGATTTTATGAAGAGAATTGTCCCTTAGAATTCCAAAATACATTTTCTTGTAACCAGAAACTGATCTTGAAAAAGACTGCTAAAACCAGAAGAGAAAACTGCACCTACAGCGGTTTCGTAGCGCAAGTTTAACCATAAATTTCTCCCACCTCAGAAAGAATTTGAAGAAACTGAAAGAGGTTTTTGTAGTTTATTATGTTAGGAAGAAAATCCTCTTTCATTTTTAAAAATTGAGTTCTCAGATGCTCAGGAAACGTTCTGGAAGTTGACTAGTAAAAACAAATTTTCTGTTGAAATAGGCTGCTTCAGGGGTTTCGTAGCGCGCTACGAAAACTCCTAGTTCAGTGATTTCGTAGCACAAAACTGCTTTTTTCATTGTCTGCGCTACGAAAACGTGGATTCGTAGCAAGTTTCAAAATTTTTTCAAAATGGCTAAACACATGACTTTCAAAACATGATATGAGATCCATAAAGTGTAAAACAAGGTTGTTGAGCTTTGTTTGATGATGGAAATGAGACTCTTACCCTATGACTTAGACTCTAAAAACCATAAAAGCTACTTAACCACCATCTAACATTATGACTTAGGAACAAATGTAAAATGTAAATCTTGACACAAGCTTGACACATGGAAATAATGTGTGATGTGGGACCAGTGATGGGCAAGAAAAGAGTGTTGACCCTATTTGACCATACCAACAAGACTCTTTTCTAGTTCTTAGACACTAAAGCAACCATGGAAAGACTAGACCAAGGCTAACACCAATCCTTTGGAATAGAACTGATGCTCCAAATTTAGAAATCATTTCTTAAGTGATAACACAAGATATATTGGCAGAATTCTAAATGAGCATATAATGTAAACGTTTAACAATAGTGCTAAAACCGAACAAATATACTCAAATTTGAATTTGAAAACTGAAAAAATTCATTAATCAATAAAAAAAGCAAAAATTAGTGTCTATTGTGTGTACATAAATTAATAATGTCTTTTTAAAATTAAATCAAGTTTTATAGAAAGCAGAGAATTACAATAGTGTAATTCCTCTACTGTATCTAAGCTCAATTTCCTATCTGCAAAGAAGTCTACTAATCTCACTGCAATAGTACAAGTGAGCTCCTAAAATCCTCTTAACAAACATCCTCTTAACAAACAGGCTTGTAATGCAAGGATTGCTTCTGTCTCTCTCTGGATTCGAGTACCTATTTACATGATGCACTCTCCCCCTTTTTAAAGCATTTGAGACACTATTGTTCTCCAAAACATCCTCAAACAAATTAATTACATATTGCAAGTAATGGATTTGCGTTCTTGCTCGAACTGTTTCGACAAATTTGGGAATTATGCTTTTATTTTGATTGCTAGGAATTCATAAGTTTCTCCCGTGCCTTAACATGATTGGACCAATTACTGAATTTTGTCACTGTGCAATTGTGAATGGAAAAGTTTGGATAACTTTTGTTTTTCATTGTTGACTGGTCCCTACAATCGATCCACGCTGTCGTTCCAGAATCTCCTCAAGTTCCATCCCTGCAAGGTAAAACTTTGTAAGGTCAAGAATATTCCAAGCTCAATGATTTCTTCAATTGAAATTGTTTTCTCCAAATTTTGAGCAACAAAACAATATAAAATTGACAAATTTGTTATTATGCATGCTCAATGTGCCCTGACAATCGGTGGTTTTTGTTTTTTGGAAATTGAATCTTCTCCTGTGGTCTGATCACAATGGTATTTCTTTCTTGACACTTCGTTCTCTCGTATGATTTCTTCAACGTGGTCTCAATTTATTTTAATGCTCTATCATCTTTTCAGTTGTCTGCCAATGTATGGTGGTTTTGCATTCACATCGACATTTTTCAAATTGTGCATGCGCCACGAAATCCCGTCGAGATATATGATAGAGTCCTTTTAAAGATTGATGCCACGTGTACAGTGATTATGAGTGCAACTATCGATAATATCCAATTGAAATGCTCAATTTGATGTGTTTTTGAATGATCTAATCATCCTCGTAAAGCATCAAATATAATTTGATTCTCCATGAAATCCATTCCTGCAACATAAATCATGTAAAATTTGAAATGATGTGGCAATTGAAGGTGCCACATCACCTTCTCGTGGTAAGTGTCATTCTCAGGAAAGCAATATAATAATCACAATGGCCATAACATGAAAAATTCCAAAGTGAAGCACCAAAGACCAAGGGAATCATGAGTCACCAAGATGCCAAGAAAGAAAGGAGTTTTCCAAAATGTGAAATAGAGGGTCCCATATTTTCAAAAAAAATATGTTGGGGGTTGTGGCAAACAACAATGGCAACTCACTCGGAAGAAGCAATTATCTTTGGTTTAAAGATACAAAACTTGCAAAAATGAAGGAATTATAATAAAATGATTCAAATTTCCAAATTCATACATCCTAGGAGTTTCACCCCTGACATGCATTGTTAACAGACAAAAATCATATCCATCATTGTTCATAAACTTATAAAAATTTACCCCATGAATCCATTGTATTCAACAAATTCGTATGTACAACAATCAACTTTGTCGACAATCAGTTTTCAAGTAAACACGATAATCAAGTAAAACATAGTGTTAATTTAACTTCCATACAATAGGCATCGCCATTGCTTCCAGCAGATGTCCATAGCCTCGATAGGGATGCATTTTTACCCTTTTAGGTGCCAATGTCCCATCTATTATGAATACATGCATAGTTGCAAAAGATCATCTTAAAATTATTTGGATTTCAGCAGAAGATCATTTTCATGGCTTGGTAACTAACTTATGACAATGCCATTCACGAGATCTAATATAGTGAACAAGCCAGTTCATGATGAGACCTCTTGTCTTTCAACCTTGTGGTCGAAAGCCATTACCTTGGTTTGGTGACCAATAATGGTAATGTCACTATATTAGAACTTATGACCATGGTAGGTCAACTCATGATGATATCTCCTATCCTTCAATTGACCATTTTTTTTTTTAGGTTTAACTATGGTTATTGTTACTCTCATAGAGATTACTTAATAGATGGGGTGGCAAATGACTCCTTAAGAGCGAGGGATGGCGTAAATTTTTTTAAGGTAACTAATATTTACTTGATTATCCTTTCCTCTCAAGAACTGAATACCTTAAGTAATTGTTGTTAAATATATTTTGCTCTCTTGAAAATGAGGTTAAAGTATAGTTCATTAGAAAATGACGGAAAGACTTAAACACAAAGAACAAAAACCAGGGACTTCACTGGTTAGGAAAGTTAAAAATGAGCATAACGAAATCATCTTCATTGAAGTGTTCCTTAAGGATAAATTTTTGTTAATATAAAATAGAGCATAAAACCGGTTTCTTAATGATTATGCCAAGTTGAAAGAAATACAAATATTCTCCCATTTTATTAAAAAAGTGAAATGAAAACAAAGCCAAACCAAATTGAAAAAAATGCTAGCAAACTCTAAGGAAAGCAATTGAAAGAATGATCCCTTACAATATAACATAAAGGTAACTAGCATTTGCATTGATAGGTGTAGAGGAACACCAATAGGAGGAGCTGGGAACGTGGAAGGCAATATTGAAGCAAAATATATGGACAATAAAACACAATCAAAATTTTCATTTTAATATATCTTCCAAGCAATGTAGCAAGAGGTTAAATTTAAGAAGAAAGTTACAGTAACGTAAATGTCCCTGAACAATACCAATCCTTGCAGGCACAACGTGCATAGCAATGAGATTACAAAATTCAAAATACAAATGTAATTTTGGTCTAAGATATACTACCTAGAAGTATTTATATGATAAGATGCTTATAACATCAACATGAGTTAACTACGCTAAGAGATTTGAATCCGAGACTACAATTTGTATGTGTTATTTTGATCCTTCAGGAGTTGTTCTTGCCACAAGGGGTATGTCAAGGTGTTGCTCTATTATTTCAAATATGAGGTCCAAGTATATCAAAGGGTGATGAACGTCCTATAAAGAAAGGACACCCTCTGGGTGTGGTTGTCAATCCATTATCTTGGGTCGTAATAAGAATTTCATTTGGCAATAAAGGTGAATAGTTTGCATTTACTTTTTGAAACGACCCCTGGTATTCCTTGTGTTTGGGATTCAATCACCCATTCCACTAGTACCTTTGTATTTGAGAGAGGAGTTCTATCCATGGAAGATTCTCCCTTAGCTCATGCAATATCGTCTTAGATAGGGCCTAGCTTTAGTTCCTAATATCATCCAATGAAAACCTTCAAACAATAATGCATGCATGTGTGCCCTATTTGGGCTAGTTCTTGATAATAAGTTGCCCCCTCCAAACATACACCCACTAATATTATTTTTACATGAAATTAAATATCCTTTTTATCTTAAAAATGTTGGGAATAATATTGTTGGGGGGGGGGGCGGGGTGTGAATCAGTATTTACAATTCAATATTTTTTCATTTCCCAATCAGATTTATATACACTATTTCAATGAAGTGAACTTGCATGTGCACACAACTGTGATTAAAGAAACTAATGTATACTAAGAAAACTTATGATTTAGTTAATTCATCATGTGTTGATCTTTAATCAGTGCATCAATACTTTATTATACATTAATTATGTGCAAAAATACCATAATAAACCATCACACATAAGCAACACACATGAACATCAAAATTTAAGGTGGAAACCAAATGTGGGACAAAAACCACCTACTGTTGTCGTCTTTGTCTTCCTTTTAATATAAAGAAATATGTTTACAATCTTGTACTGGTGCAGACTCATACTAGTACGCAAGCACCCACCTGCAGAAGGCTAGAACCCTCTCTCGTTCTCCAGCTTCTACTGGAAGGGAGCTACAACCCCCTATCTCTTGTACTATCCGATATGTTTACTAGTACGTAGGTGTTGAGCTACATAAGGCTACAACCTTTTCTCTTCCTCCAGGGACCACATTTCATAATTGTCAAAATAGATGCCCCTAGTACACAACAACACAATATGAAGGCCTTGTTTCATCAAATTTTCACACTGGACCCATCAGAAATTTTGAAGCTCAAACTCTATAACAATAACTGCATCAACCAATAATTAGTCAATATGAACAGTCAGATCACTATCACCAGAACATTGTGTTGAACCCAGAAACTTGCATCATTATTCAGAACCAGCTGCAACCTCAAGAATCATACATCAGAATACATACACTAGTTTAATGAACCCAATCTGTGTGTATACACTACTTCCTTTAACCAAACATGCATATACCTTCAAAACTACTAAACATAAAGCATTTTGAATCAAATTTGTACCAACCAATAATATTCTGAACATCTACTGTCAAATTACAAAGATCTAGGCAGCCAGTAGCAAAGATCACCCTTCTCATTTAGTTAATTAATCAATCAAACTCAATAACCTTATGCATTTAGTTCTACTTTTAGATCTAAGAAGACATCATTGACAAACAACAGTAAACCAGCAACATTGATAAGATAGATTAGTCATTTCAGAATAACAGGCTTTTCTTTTGAATATGCTACTTGGAAGCTTTGAACCAATGTGTATACGCTCCTTCACCAAGGCGAACCAACATATATATATGCAAATACTAACTTACAACTTCAATGCTATTCCAGATTTCAGACATACCCATATCATGACATTTAAAGAATAAAACATGTGTAAGAAATAAGATCTAGCCCAAACAATATCAGATCATTCAATGATAAGTCATTTCAGGTCTCATGATCTTGATCCAACATTGAATTCAAGGCGCATACAATGTTTCAGATTATATCATAATCATAGCCCCTGCAATGTAAAATATACTTCAGATAGAAGTATTCCTGAGAAACCCTTTCACTTGCACACAAGGCCCTTTTATCTTCTCCTCCTTATATAGTTTTTGGCCTTTCTCAATACCTTAGACCAAAACAACACTTAGAACCTGTGCTATTCTTGGACGAGATCAAATAGTCGTTACTCCACTCAATTTTGTGGGCTAATACCATGGTATTGACTCTTGGTATTCTTTAATCTTGAATTTTCTTGTTTTTCCAACCCATACATGCTTTTCCTCTTGTGAAAGTGCGTGCATACGTATATGCTCTTTTTGTTCTGTGAACCAGCGTGTATACGCTTCTTTGACAAGGTGAACCTGCATATAGAACTTAAGCTACCTTACAACATCCTTTTCCTTCAACTTCTTGATTATGATCACTAAACCTTTGTTCCAACTTTCTGTTCTTCTGTACCAATGCCTTGTTACAATGTGAGTTGCCCTTTATCAAATCTGAACTGGCCTGTGAGTGAGTTGCCATCAAAGACAACACCTGTATCATAATGCCAACAAAAAAAAATAAATTCTATTTTTTACTTTTAATTATTTTATGTCTCTATGTAAATTTAATGTAGAATTAAAATGAAAAATAAAAATATCATTACAAAATCTTTAATATAAAAATCATTAAAATAATAAAAAACATTAAATAATAAATCTAACAATGACTCTAAATAATGGGTTTAATAAGGACAACGTTAAAGCATGTGATCTAATAAGGACTCTAAATAATAGATTTAATAAGGACGACCTCGAAGCATATGTTCTCTATGGTTTATCTTTCTGTGATATATTTATTAATTGCACGTGATACTAAACTAAATGAGAGACTGAGATATCATGTTTAATCTAAAATTATTATTTATTTATACATAAAAATATTTATCTCTAAAATTACTGTTTATTTATTTTTACATAATAAAAAATTCTGCAATTGTTAAATTTAAATTAATAGTGTAGATAATCATTATTCATTAGCAGTTGATTTTTTATTATTTATTAAAACGACACCATTAGATACCTTCTAATAATCCATATTGAGTAGTGTGCAAAGATGCACTAAAGGAATAGAAAATTTGGAAAAATAATCTTAAAAACCTAAATCACTAAATATAAAAATTTTGATTTCTAATAGAATCAATATTATATATGTAAGTTTTAACCGTATACAAAAATTACCTGCAAATGATTTCTTAAAACATAAAAATATACAATGGCTAGAACATAAAACAAATATGCATAGAGATTTCCCATCCCAAAATCAGGACTACCATTTTGATTTTTCATTATATTTCTTTCAATATTACAATACATATAAATACATGTCAAAGCATTCGTAAACCCCAATCCACTAACCTTGGAGTAGAACCTAATCATAGTTCCCTTGATCGGATCTACAAAATACCATGGGTAGAAAACCATCATGCCCAAAAGCATGTGCAAAACTCATGCATAAAACCATGGGTAGGTCCATCTACCATCTTTGGGTCTGCGCAACTATTATTGGGTTTGCAGAAAAAAAATAAATCTCGGGGTGTTTCCCCAGACCCCGTGAAGGGGGCCGCTATCGCGTCCGATGCTAGTTGTAGAAAGAATATAACACATATCCAACAATATAAAGACTATTTGAAAAAAAAATCCAACAATATAAAGATTATTTGAAAAACAATATGAGATATTTAAAATGTATGACTCCAAACTTGGTGCAACATGTATTGCATTGAGATAAAGTGGGTTTAATGAATGGTGCTTCAGCTGATAATGCTAGCCTTATTGCAAAGTGGAAACTAAAGAATCAACCAAGTGTCATAGATGTGTAGCGACAACGAATTTGGTGAGGATGATAACTTTCATTTCCACCCTTGCCATGGATTTTCTTCAAATAGTGTATATTTAAAAGTGGATCAATTTAATCATGGATTTAGTATGCTCCACTACTCCCACGAACTAGCCCAAAACCATTGGATGTTCCACAACTACTATCTATCGTATCTCATTGCATTGGTGAATACATAGTCTTCGAAGATGGCAGTGATTCTTAGCTCTTCTATTTTTTTTTTACCAGCTAATGTCTAGTTGTTTCAAAATTCAATTAACAAAACAAAACAAAAATGGTGGCATTTCCAACAAAGGAAGTCGAATTCAGACGACTTCCAAATTGTCAACAACATCATCGAAATTAACTGTACATTAATAAATAAACATTTAATTAACATATAATCAATAACCATTATGTCATTTTGTCATTAATTAACATAGATTAAGTATGATTTATCAAAAGTATTAAAAATCCATAAGTAATCATTTAAATTAATTAATATAATAATTAATCAATATTAAAACATTTAAGTCATTATTTAAAAAAATATATAGTTTAATTAAATAAATAATTAATGAACAATAATTAGGTAAAAATAAAATAACAAAGTATATATTAAATTAAATTAATGTAACTTAGAATTTAAATAACCCAAAGTGTATATGTTGTAAAAGGAAAGTAGAGTGCCTTTTTTGGATAGTGAGGTATGGCCTATTATGTTCTAATAACAGGCAATTTCTTGTAGTAGACTATCAATAAAGGTAGACTAATAATAGGTGATTGTCTGTAATAGATTATAAAAAACAAATAGTTGTTTGTAATATATAGTTGTGTTTTAATTTGTGGTGGCCATGATGTTATCTTTTGAAAGATTTGTAAACAAGATGTTCATGTAGGACATATTCAAATTTATCACATATATTACTTCAATAATTAAAATAAATTTTCATTCTTTAATGACCATATAAAATCACAAAATACCCTCTAAATAATTTTCTTTAATAACTATGTGAAATTAAAATTAAAATTATATAAGATAAAAACTTTATACATTAAAGTAAAACTTACATTTTACAAAGCTTTACAAAATTTAAATCGAAGAGGGTACTTCACTTGTTCGTAGTGGAGTTCAACACGATCAAGAGTCTGAAATTCTATGATCCCGAAAACAACCACGTGGACTTGGACATCAACAACCTCATCTCCATTAACCCGAACCGATTATTAGAAAGGTAAGATTTTCAAGCATTCAGTCTCAAGAGTTCGATTATGATCATTTTCAAATCCGAATCAATGTTAGCATAGTGTTGGCCGACTTTCCTAGACTACAGAAGGCCCTCAGATATGAGGAAATTAATCTGTGTCTTCATACATGAGGAAATCAATTTGTGTCTTTTGAGTGGATGCAGGGAACAGTTACTTCCAAGACCATTACATTCTTGTGTCGGGCTTCACTAATGAAAGTACGATATCCCACCTCAATATCTCACATCTTCCTTCGTTTTCTAACATGAATTGTGATGGTATAAACTTCAAGTTCAACTTCAAAGAAACAAACAAATCCATTGCTTAAGGTCCAACTATCTTTAGTAGGAACTCCATGGGTCTCATGAGGTATTATGTAATTTGTGTGTTTTTTGCTATGGCACTTGTTGGTTATTTTCTAGTAGAAAATCTCTATATATTCCTCACACATAAATTTACGGCACAATATGACCTTTTGGTATTCCTCAACATGTATAGCTGATAAAAACCTTCAGCTTCTTTCAACGAAAGCAAATGCTTCTCATGTATGATTTGTGAAGATTTTTCTAATACCCTAATTATATTTAAGTTGTCAACACCATGGTTAATTTTAGCAGCTCGTCAGGATTTTTCTAATACCCTAATCAGATTTAGGTTGCCGACACCATGGCTGTTTTTGGCAGCCCGCGAATTAGAAGCCAGAGTAGAACACGATGTATAGATATTTTATCATCGAAGGGATTATTTGGCACCTTTCATGTACCTTATTGGCTCATCACTGGATGTATTTACACATTATTGGTATCTAGCACACATTACCACTCACCTTACTAGCCCATCTTTTCCCAAGTACTTCTTGAGCCCAACCATTGATTGAGGGGAAGTTTCTTATGCAAGTAAACAACCCAACCAACCAAGGTACGATACTTTTTTTCAAAGGTAGGATCGACATCGTCAGATTAGGTGGTGAATCTTACAGTTAAAGCATTGTGATTTTTCCTACTCATATTCCTTTACGCCTTAATATTCCTTTACACTTGCTAATAGTCATTTACAAATACTTCTCTTCTTTTCCCAACACCGATGAGGAGAACCCATGAGTACCCAGAAATGCAGTGGACATTTTTGTGGCCTAAGGTCTGGATTCGGGGTCTGTCAAGCTAGTAGGAAATCCTTTCATAGCTAGATGAATTAGACTTCACTTAGGTGGGTGTTCATCCTAAATTGCTGATGAACCAATCATGAGGTTCCCTCTCATCCGATTCTCTGCAATTTCCACTTTCCATGGAAGCTAACAAGTGAGTGTCATTTCCTACTTATCTATCAACATATACATATTTATGCGACATACACGGGTTCAATAAAGTTTGTTTAACTCTCTTTCTCGCCTGCTCATATCTAGATACCAGAGAAATGTATAAGTGATTGTCAACTAAGTAGTTGGTTGATTACTCCTCCCCAACTCATTTGATAATGACCTCTCATACCACTGAACGAATAGTATCACTACCCTCATTAAGTATAGGTCCATTTGTCAGTGCCCAAACTAGAATCCTTTGGTATTGTTAATATGATTCAGAGATGAAGCCCTAGACATCCCCATTATAAGAATTCAACACATCAAGAGGGGATTATAACCCTACTCCTCTGCAATCTCTCTGCAATAATTTGAGTCCCTTTCAAAGCGATGGAGGGGGAGACGAAGAGTAGGGAAATAGCCAGTGTAGTGCCTGTAGCTTTCCTAGTTCTCATGGGGATCATAGCCTATGGTGGCCTATTGCTTCCCTTGATTAAGGCTGAAGATTCATCCACTATTGAATTACAAGAACCAGTGGATAATGTGAAATCTGTTTGTAACAAAACTCTCTATCCAAAGCTTTGTTATTCTAGTCTCTTTCCCCATCTAGAATCGTGTTGAAGAAAATGTAACTAGGTTTGGTCTTCATAAATGTACTTTTGATATTTGTATTTATTCAAGAAAATAAATATTATTTTATATGTCAATGAGTTTCTTGCTCATTGAAGTAGGTCTAGCACATGTCAAAGTGCTACAGGAAAGTCAAAGAGTCAAAAGAATTATGTTGAAGACCTTAAGAGCATGTTACATTATGTATATTTATGTATATGAGTCAAAGAAGACACATCTAAGAAAAGTCAAGTCTCCTCCTAGAAAAGACACCATCAAAAGAAGCAATGGCACCATTAAAAGCACCTATTGCAACAAAGAAAATCAAGTCGGCCTCAAAACTACAAGTTAGCCTTCAAGTTGACCTAATAGGAGGGACATACCTCTATATATAGAGGTTGTCCACTCCTTAAAAATATAATGCATTCCTCTTTGAAATATGCAAAGGTAAAAAGGCAAGAAAAGGTGGAAAAGAGCGAATGAAAAGTGTCTCAAAGTGCAGTGAGGAAGAAGGGTATACAACCAAAGTTAAAGAGGTTTTTTCTAAGGCTACAAGAGTCACACATGCGAGGAACCATAAGCTTGTCCCTGCGAATATGACAACAACAATTCATATTCATCCATCTATCTTTGTTTGGGGCTAAATCTAGGCCCACAAGGCCTCCTACTCAAGCGTAGAAGAAAGACACTCAAGCGAAGGAGAGAAGGGCATACAACACCAAGTAAACCTCCCACATGTGCGAGAAACTAGGGAAACAGAACAATAGTACAATCATACGCTCATATCTCAAGAAGGATCTCATTTGGTCAAAGAATAAGTCTACTTGAGCAAGGGATAGAAGAGGAACACCTCATCTAGAAGGCTCCCTCAAGGAAGGTCTATCTCCAAACAAGAAACAAATAAGGAAGATGAAGTGTTGGTAGCAAAGTGCCGGAAGGAGGAAGCCTATGTGCCAGGGAACAAAGAGCAGGAAAGAGGAGAGGACTTGACTATTTCTTGGAGGACATGCGTATCAAGGGTCTAGGGTTTGGCATTGATCAATATAAGCTTTAATAAGAGAAATTCATGAAAGGGTTTTCCTCTCAAGAGAAGAGAGGTTTTGGCCCTGGTAGAGAGCCAACATCTTACGTTCTTGTTCTTATGTACTGGTAGCAGTTTGATGAAGTACACTCACATGCATTAATAATAATAAGAAGCAGACTAAGCTAACAAGAAAAAGTAAAAAACTCCACAAATTGTTATCAAGTAATGAAGAATCCTACTATACCTAATTGCCTTAGATTCTTCAACATGGTATCAGAGCTAAGGTGACACATCAAGGAAAGGGAAACTCAAGAACACTCATCGAGGAAGGGCATCTACAAGATTTAAGTATCAAGCCAAAATCTACTCAAGGAAAAGAAGGCCTACCATCGTTCATTCATCAAGGAAGACTGCATAGCAAGAAGAATATCCTTACACAAAGGCAGCTACAAGGAAGAATTGATCAAAGAGGTACCTACATCATCTAGAAGTCACCAAGAAAGTCCACTTGGAGAAGGCAACTTGAAGAACATCAAGATCCAAAGAAGGCAAGACATGAAGTCTTCAAGGAGGAATCAAATCCATTACATCTCAAAATTCTATCAAGTAAGTATATGTCCCCTTCTGAATATACATCAATGTCTTTTTGCAAGAAAAGCAACAAATTGGTAGGTACCAATAACTTTCTTGCATGGAAGAATAGGACTGATCTACTTATCAAGGAGAATGAACTTCTAGAACATATCGAAGGGAATATCACTATCCTTGCTAACGAAAAAACTTAAGCCTTAGATAAGTACAATAAGGATGAGACAAGAGCTCAAAATATTCTAATAGAGTCAATCAAAGACTCTCTCATTCCTTATGTCTCTAAATTTGAAACATCAAAATTAATTTATGATAAGCTAGTAGAGCTATTCTTGATATCCACAACCAGAGAAGTAATATATATAAGGAATGAATTGTACAAGATGAAGATAAAAAAGGAAGGAATAGCTCCCTACTTCATGAAAATATCTGAAATGAGAGATCAACTTCAAGAACTTGGGGAAGTAATGTCTGACAGAGAGATGACATATATAGTACTCAATGCTTTACCTGAGAATTGGGGCAACTTCACATCAAGCATATATGCCAAGAATGAAGCAACCACACTCAGTGAAATGTGGTCTCTATGCACGACAGAGGAAACTAGACTTAAAGCAAAGGAAGATGTGGGATCGAAGGAGAAATCATTTGGTACCATGGCTAAGTGAAAGGGGAAATTTAGTCCACAAAGAACAAATAAAAAATACATGTCCAAAATCCAATGTTTTGGATGCCAAGAACATGGAAACTACAAAAGGAATTGTCCTAAGCTTAAGCATGACAACAACAACAAAAGAAAGAGGGAAGAAGGTCACATGACTCAAGAGGTGAAAGAAGAAGAAAAGAAGCAAAAGAAGGACGATCCTTCAGATCTCTACTATGGCTAGGTCAAACTCTTTACTTAAGTATTCTTTCAAGGTTTTGAGTAGGATAGGAGCATGTATGAATAAAATAAAATTGCATGATTGGAAACATATTCTAGAACCTATAAGCATGAAGTAAATATAGTTTTAGATAATCATGAAGATGTATAATTAATAATGAGAATACAAAATGCACGGTAGAAATATCATCTAGAATATATGAGCATGGTAGATATAGCTCAAGATATTCATATAGAAGGAGCATACCTAGTATAGGACCTCATCCATGATAAAAGAAGATTCATCATGCTTAAGAATATTAGAAGACCTCCATCATCAAAAGAAAAGAAAATTTTGCAAGGCAAGGGTCTTTAAGATCCTATAATGGAATCTTCAAAATAAGGTTCATGAACCAAAGTAGATGTCTCATCGGGAATCCCATTCATGGGATTCAAGAAAAGGATGATATGCAGGCAAGATAAGATGAAGCAAGAAGGGCCACACCAAGGACAACAAAATGAAGCTAAGATGATCAAAGGAGAATCAAGATGAGGTATGTATGCATCAAAGTTTAGTCATGTTATCATTTGTATATTATTGAGTCATGTGAATAGTTCTATAACATGATCAAGTATGAAAGAATCTCTTTCACCAAGGACATGCTCAAAGGCATGTACTACATTGCAATAAAGGTAAACAAAAGAATATGATCACATAAGGAGTATAAGATTGTTGACTACGAAGAAAGGAGAAATGTTAACTAGTCCAGGAAGTAAGCAATGAAGAAATGCTCCCACAAGAAACATAAGATGGTTGACCCATATATCTAAGAAGGAACAAATTAAGCAAGAGATCAATCATGTGAAGAACACCATGATCACCGAGAATCACTATTTGACAAGATACATTGAAGATATCTCTCGAAAGAGGGTAGGAAAAATTTGACAAAGGAAGGAATGACACTTGACACGGATGAAGGCCTTGGAGATATAAAAATACAGATAACTAATTCTACTCTACGAAGATGTCGTGACGAAGAAGTCATCCAACAAAAGAAAAAGCAAGGTTGAAGCAATATCAAGATGAAGTCATGATGGGCTACTAGGTCAAAGAATAATGTAAACAAGCAAGTACTGATAAGCGCTAGTATTGCAGTAAGGATGCTGCAACTCTTGGGCTACCAGCTTTACTTATCAACTCGGGGTTCATACAAACTTGGAGGTGACAATGCTGTATGCACAAGTAAAAGTGATGGTCCTACCTGTTGTCACTGTTCAACTAGCGAGAGACCACTGGGGTTCATAGCTAGACTTTTACAGAGTGAGAAGAAGCTTGATTCTTTGATGGAAGAAAGGTAAATCTACTCTAAGAGAGTTACTCTATTGCATTAATAGAGAAGGTCAACATGTAATGCTAAATCACACCATTCCCTAACTAACCATTTAAGAAACTATGCTAGGCATAAATGCTAAATCAACATAAAACAAATGCTACTATCTAAGTTGTAGAAGTAAGAAGCATCAAACAATACTAATGTGCAAGTAAAGAGACTAAACTAAATCTGTTTTTGCTTTTTTGGTAATTTTATGCAAAATCAAGTATGCAAACTAATTGTTCTTGTGGATGTGGTAGGTGGATTAAGGGTGTTTGAGGATGGCTAGAAGGTGTATGAAGTGGTTGGATGGTGTGGAGGGTCCCTAGGAGGATTTTGGTGACTTCCTAGAGGTTTTCCATCAATTCGGCCTCAAAACAGGCCGTTTCAGGAAAACCTACAGGATGTACTAAAAACCTACAGGATGATCCTGTAGGAATTACAGAAAACCTATAAGATACAACTGAGAGCTAAATGTGAGGTGTAGGAGGTGATGGAGGCTTAGGAAAGGTGTGTGATGGGTGGAATGGAGTGGTAGAAGGTCTAGGATCACTCAGTAGTCAATATCCAAGGTAATAGATGGTTAGATTCACTCAATGTGCTTGGGATAATTTCTATGAAAAATGATGGAAAAGGTGGATGGAGTTGAAGGTGGCTTCTGGCAATGAAGTCTTAGTCTCCTCCTGAAGCACCTTCTCTGCATAAAACATGTGTGTCTTCCAAAAAGATATACAACAAGATACATTTTCATAAACTAGAAAAGTAGAATTAATGAATCAACTGCCTATACTATGCATGAAGAAAGTTGTTAAAAGGAATGAAACATAAGTGAGATCTACTGCAGAAATGGACATGAAAATGATGACAATGAAATCTACCTTGCAAAATTAACCAAATAATAAATTAAAGACAACAAACTCCAAAGCTCATAACAAAATTAGAAATCTGTGTTTTTGGGGCTGCTTAAGGGTCCCTTCCTCAAGTCATGGTTCCAGAGGGAGGAAGTGAGGCCAAGACATTTGCTAACAACCTTGTGGTGATCCTTTTTCTCCTTGCTAACCTGCTACTTGAAAGAAGGCATAAATGGAAGCAAACTATTAAACAACCAATCTATTCTACATTACTTGTAATGGAAATGCATCTAAAAATCAAATTAACAATGAAGCTATGAATCTACACTAAACATATATGTACAATAAAGAGGAGCCTTGGTTGCTAGGGTTGGGCCCTAACCCAAGAGCTTCAGTCCTCTGAGTTAACTCAGTGTTGGCTAAAAACAAAACCCATTCTTATTACCAAAATAACAAATTACATCAATAGAATCGTCAGAAGTTTTGTAGCTTGAAAATAGATTAGAGTTTTAGAATAAAAAATCTAAATTCTATTGAGGTCCTAGGCCTCTTTACTTATACATCTGAAGTCCCCATCGACTTCCTTAAAATTAGGGAGGCTCGGCTCCCAAATCGAGATAAACTAGTGCTTTGTCTCTCACTTGCTCGACTTCCTTCTAGTTCTCATGATTTGGATGTTTACACTCTGAGATGATGTGATGAATGGAGGAATATTTGAATGGAGGAGTAGAAAATGAGGAGGATTTACCTCCTACAATCCCTCTCCCTTGTCCCATTCAAGTTTTGACCTTGGTCTTTGCCAAAATTCCTTGATTTTCTCCTTTAATCCTGCATTCAATGCATATTAGACCACAAATCATAATATCCAATTCTAACTCACCTCATAAACAAAATATAATAAAAAACATGTAATAAGTTATGAGAAAAGTTTGTTTGACTAAGCTAGGAGGTGAATTAAGGCCCATATAATTACCCAATGATGAGGCTCATCATCACCCCCTATCGAAAGTGTTGCTCATCCTCTGAGCAACTTAATCAATATCCATGTCCTTCATGGCTCTAGTGGCATCTCTGACATCCCATGCCTCTGTTTTGGTCTCTTCTTTCCTATTCATATAATCCTGATTTCTTTTCTACCTCTTTTCTTCTTCTTCTTTTCTCCCTTCTAGCATCCCTAAGAGTAGTGGTGGACTGAGTTTTAGGCCTATCCAATTGACCTTCAACCTTTGCATAGATTGCTTATACATAGGTGTCCTGTTGAGTGCCTCTCTCAACCTTTGAGGAGAGTGGTATTCTCTTATCTTTAAGTTGTATGGCAGTGTGTTCCATCTCCTCAAGCAAGCATGTATACTATCATCTCCTAGCAACCTGAACATGTCCTCAAAATGTGAAATTGCTTGCTCTTGGGTAGCAAGATATCTAGGTGCTAGCTGAGGATCATTTATAATCAAATTATGGGTACTGATGAGGGCCATGGAATTTGATTGTTTAGCTATGATCAGAAGAGGTTCAATTTTCTCTCTTGCCAATATCCTTTTCATCTCTGCAACTCTTCACTCCTCATGGTTCATCCATGATGCCAAAGCCATTAATTGTAGATCCCCTAGCTTGGCATTAGGGTCCCATACATTCATGTATGTGAGGGCCATGTTGTGTAAATAAAACTCAACCATTTTGGCCCTATCTTCTAGTGTAATTTGATCACAATGATCAATAAACTGCCTGTAGTCTTGAAATGACATGGTGCCTCTCTGTGCTAGGGTCTTAATCTAAAACTGCAACCATTGTTCTTTGAGGTAGAGAGCATAGGATTTAGCTGGCATCCTACACTGGATTGCTTCCAAAGAGAGATTGGCCATACATGCCAATTGATTCTCTCTTTCCTATAACTGTCCCCTCAACCATGCATTTTCTGTCTCTAGTTGATTTCTCATTATAGCTTCTCTGTCCCTCAAGCCACTTAGATCTTTACCCATCTCCTTGAGTTTCTCTTCCATGTGCCCAACGTCTTCCATCCCCTTTGACTTGGTGATTTGCATCCATCGGTGAGTTCTGGCCCTCTCCTTCTCAAGCTCAAAGAACAATGGGATGACAAATTATTGAGGTATGACCCCGCCTCCTTCAATAAACTGGTAATAGGAGTCCAAGTTAGGTTGGGGGATGGGTTCTTTTGTCTTTGGGTCCTCTTATTTAGTTTCTTACTGCTCCCCTACCTTCCTTTCCAATTTCTGTACCTCCTATAGATTCAACAAAGTATCCTGTAGGACTGTTTTTGCTTCCTGTAGATTTTGTTATGTATCCTGTAGGATTTTATTTCCCTTGGAGGAAGCTGATGTAGTAGTATGCCACCTCACATAGGTGATAGGAGACTTAGGGGAAGGTATTTTGTCTTTTTGTGTAGGGGAGTCTTCAATCACAATAGGAATTTTGGTTGATGCTTGGGGCTTCCCCTGTCTTATTCTTATGCTTTTTCTTGTCTCGAAATATAATGGGGTCTGCCTCTTCCTTTTTCCTTTTTGCTTGATTGGGGTGCTAAGAGCAGTGAGGGAAACTATTACCTCTTTCTTAGTGGCTTCTGGAGACACCCTAGGTGACTCCTTGTTTTGTGTCCCCTCTTTTCCATTACCTTCTTCCTCTATTTCCTTCCTGCCTTCTTCTTCTTGATCTTCATCATCTCTATCAGTTTCCTCCTTAATTTCCTCCATTGTTTCTTCATCATCCTCCTTCTCTTCTGCCTCTTCTTCTTCATCTTCATCATGTTCCACTGTGTTAGCTCCTTCTTCATCCATCTCATCCTTATCTCCTTCTGTATCTTCCTCTTCCTGTTTTACTTCCTCTTCACTAACAGTAGGACTAACATCATAAGTGAGAGATTTGATGTCATCCTCTACTGGCATGTCTCTGAAAACTGGCCATGTTATAGGAGTTTTGAGGTTTTGGAGGGCATATTCTATGAGGATCATAATCAATCCATGGTGAGCTAACTGTTGGGAATTTCCCTCCTTCACTTTGAAGCTTGAGTCTATGAATGATTGAAGCAGGAAGTATGGTATGCTGAGCCTTTGGTGAGGGGGTGTTTCTGCTCCAAATCTCAATTCTTCAAGGATCCTAAAATGATAGCCATAGACCAAACTATACCTACCCTCATATGAGATGTATTTGATCAGTTAGTAGCCTACCTCATTCCATGGATATGGCAGAATTTCCATCCTTACTCCATTTTTTTCCTCAGTGGGTTACTCACCTTCTAAAAAGAATTTTGTTTTGGCAACCTGGCTATCTCTTTGACTTATTTCCTTTATGGTGAATGTACAGATGAGCTCAGGGGTGAGATCTATAGTGAGGCCCATTATTACAATAGTGGCATGGATTCTGGTGAGTGGAGTGAGGGAGAGAGCAAATTCTTGAGCCACCTCATCATCATACCCTATGAATTTTTCAAAAAACCCCATCCAATTATGTCTTGTGAAGATTTCAAGCACTTGGGGGTCTTGTTGGATTCTCACAGTGTTGGTGGGCTCCCTCCTATTAAACCCTCCTATCATCTTGCTGGTGAAGTTTGAGGAGAAAATGAGAGGGTTGAAACAATTTTTCAAATACATAACCAAAATAGAGATGAGTGTGTATGTAATTCCCTTACATAGTTGCTAAATTCACTCAAACTTAGAGGATTTCTGGTTCATTTACTTGCAAAGAGGGATGTAATTATAGATCCTACCTCTTTAGATTGTTTACAGTGGCCAACTCTCGTGATATCTCTTCTAAAATCTTCTCTGCCAATCCTGTAGACAATATTTGTGTATCCTGTAGGAATTCCTATGCATGATCCTGTAGGGATTCCTGTGCAATCCTGTAGGAATTCTTGTGCAGAGAAATGATGGAGTTTTTCTTCCAGTGGGTTTCCTGCGTATGAGAGCAACCTGAGTGAGTGAGTTTTGAGGAAGTGAAATGCATGAATGCATGGGGACAATGTCTTATTTCCTCTTATGGTGATTTGGGGTGAGTTGGTGTGCTGGCAGCAAATGCACGTTTCCATTTTTGGACCGTTGGTCCCCACTACCACCTCATCATTTCCCACTCCTCGTAATCAGATCCCACCTTATGGATCCGTAGTTTTAACCACTTCTGTCCTACTCCTTCTTTGTCCTTGAGTTGACTACAGCCATGTGTCAGAGGACACCCGGTTATGCATGTGTTGACTGAACGAAGTTGGCCAAGTTAACTAGCCACCTTTTCACTTATAAACCAACTATCTCGTAACCCTTACATTTTTTGACTACATGATGCATATGAGAGAGCGAGTGCGATACTTACCTGTGGTTCCAATGCTATTCTGCAGTTGTCAAAGACCAGAGGTGCTGCTGTATGTATTTGCTGCATGCTATTCTTCTTCCTCCTCTTGTTGTTTGCTAATAGCTTCTTTGTTTTTGCAGGTACCTGTGGTTGAAGATATGATGTTTCTGCTTTGGAGCTCCTAGATCATCATGCTGAAGGCTTGTTGCTGGTATGATTGGTATTTTGTGCGATAGGTTGCTATAGGATTTCCTACAGGATGTCTTGTAGTTGCTTCTCCCTTAGAACTCTTTAATCATTCTTCTTGTTGGGGCTATGAGGATGGTGACATGGATGGAAAGGAGTGTGATTGTGGAGAGCAAGGAATATTCAAGTGATGCTTTTTATTCCTCTCTGTTTCCCTTTTTTCGAAGACTAGAGAAAAAATACTCTTGAAACTGACTTTTTTCTAATGGTGAGTGCAGGGATGATGATGGTGGACAAGGTGTGGTGATAGATGATGAAGAGGGTGAATTTTATGCACCTATCAAGTCCATCATTTTCCTTTGAATTGCTTCCTGTAGGATTTCTGGGTCACTATAATTCCTACGGGATCATCCTGTAGGTTTTTAGGGGATCCTATAGGAATACAGGGGATCCTGTAGAAAACACAACCCTTTTATAAATTGAAGCAATGGAGTGAAAGAACGACAAAAATTATGGAGGGATGCATGGTAATGAGTTGAAAAATAAATATGTGAGTGACAGGGGTCTCTTTGGGATCCTCCTTTGCTCCTTGACCGTCCTTCTTGCTGACCTGCAAATAGAAATTTCATGATTTTTTTTTTTTTTGAAAAATAACTAGGCTGCCTTTGAGAGGTTTTCACCCTAGCTGTTTGCCTTGGGTGCCTCAAGAAAGGTTTTCACCCAAGGATCTTTCTTATTCTCTTTCTCTTCCTTTTTGTTTTGTTTTGTTTTGACACCACTGAGCCACCTTAAGAGGTTTTTAACCTAATAATGGGACTTAGGCGCCTCATGGAGGTTTTCATCTGAGTCCTTATTCTTTTTTCTTTTTATCAATGATTTGATGAGGGAGGAGATGGAACTTTCTCCAATATCATCACTTTTTTATTGATATCATCAATGAACTCTTATCTTGATAAATGTCTCTTGTACATTTTCAATCGGCGTTCATTAATAAGCAAAGGAATGGCTTCTTCATCTATGGTTTTGATTTTCATTGAACCATTATCATGGCATATTTCCACAACATAAGGTCTGAGCCATCTTGTCCTTAACTTGCCCTTGAAGTCTTTATACCTAGAATAATATAACAATGCCCAATCACCTTCCTGAAATTGCTTCTCCTTGATAGTTTTATCATGCCAGATCTTCCTCTGAAGTTGGACTACCTCTGTATGTAGGAGGGCTTGCATTCTGAATTCATCCAAACCATTCAACTGGAACAATCTCTCTTTATGTGCAATACTAAGATCCAAATCTAGTTGGGCTACCATCCTTAATGTGTTATATTCAAATTCAATGGACAACAAGGCCTTTTTCCCATATGCCAGCTCATAGGGTGTGAGTCCAGTGGTGGTCTTCCACGTGCTATTATAGGCCAAAGTGGCCTCAACTAGTCTTTCTGCCCAATCCTTCCTGATGCTGCTCACCACTTTGGTCAAGATGCCCTCCAGTGCTCTATTGGTCACCTCCACTTTCCTATCAGCTTGTGGATGATAGGGAGTGGAGGTTCTATGCTTGATCTTGTGATGGCTGAGCAAGTCTTCAATCATGTTGGAGGTAAACTGACTGCCTTGGTCCGTGACCAGCTCTCTAGGGTACCCAAATTTGTAGAATACATTCTCCCTTAGGAACTTAGCGACCTTCTCTTTTGTTGCTGCCTTAATTGCCTTGGTTTCAGCCCACTTAGTCAAATAAGCAGTGCACACAATAATGCACTGTTTTTTCTTTTAAGGAGGGTCAATAGGCCCAATGAAGTCCATGTGCCACTTGTCAAATGGCTCAAAAGTCACTTGAGGTTGCAGAGGCATTTCATCTCTTGGAGTAGGCCTTCCCATCCTCTAGCACCGATCACACTGACTAGTGTATTTTTTTAGATCCCGATAAAGAGTGGGCCAATAATAGCCTGCTTATAACACTTTGAACACTGTCCTCTTTGCTGCAAAGTGACCTACACAAGGCTCATCATGACAGGTCAGAAGGATGTCAAAGACTTCCTCCACCCTGATACACCTTCTCAAGATTTGATCTGGGCCAAGTTTGAAAAGATTTCCCCCAATCCAAGTGAAGGGGGCACTTTTCTTGACTATTTTTCTCTTTTCTTTGGAGGACAAGTTTGGTGGGGACTATGCTGATACCAAATAGTTTGCTATATCAGCAAACCACGGAGAGAGAACTGAAATAGAAAATAAGTGCTCATCTGGTAACTGGTCATCCACCATTCCTTCTTCACCTGTAGGCAAATTTACTCTAGACAAAAATTCTGCAGCAACATTTTCCTTACCAGGCTTATCAACAATGGTTAGATCAAACTGCTGTAATAAAAGTAACCATCTTATAATTCGAGCATTCACATCTAGTTTTCTCATTAAATATTTGATTGCAACATGGTTAATATGCACAAATGTCTGATAGCCTATAATATAATGCTTGAATTTGTTTAATGAATGCACAATAGCCAGGAGTTCCTTTTCGGTCACTGTATAATTTAGTTCAACCTTTAGTAAATTCTTAATGATAAAATAGATAGCATAAGGCAATTTTTCATCTATCTGACCTAGGCTGCTCCTATGGCTTTGTGTGAGGCATCAGCATGAATATGAAAGGGGAGGGCCTGATTTGGGCCTCGAGAATTGGTGTAGTGGTCAACTTATCCTTTATTATATCTAAGGCCTCTTGACAACTTTTTGACCATATAAACTTAGAGTCTTTGGCCAACAAACCAAATAAAGGGGAGGCCAACTTGCTGAAGTCCTTTATGAACCTTTGGTAGTATCCAGCTAACCCTAGGAAAATTTTGACATCTCTCTGCTTTTGAGGAGGTGGGACCCTTTGGATGATAGCTATTTTGTTTGGGTCCACCTACAGTCCTTGCTGAGATTTTGAATGACCTAGCATGGTCCCTGCAGTCATTAAGAATTCACATTTTTCAGGACTGAGAGTCAAGTTCATTTCAATGCATTTGTGCAGTACTTTGCCTAGGTTAGACAGGGCTTCTTGAAAATCACAGCCATAAGGTGTAAAATCATCCATATAAATATCCACCGCATCATGGACTAATTCGACAAAAATACTCAAGACTGCTCTCTAGAAAGTGGCAGGAGCATTGCATAGGCCAAAAGGAAGGACCATATAAGCAAAAGTACCCGAAGGACAAGTGAATGTGGTCTTCTCCTAGTCTTCTGGGCAGATATGGATTTGGTTGTACCCATTGAATCCATCTAGGAAAGAGAAAAACCTTTTCCCTGCCATGTCTTCTAGCACTTGGTCAATGAAGGGTAGAGGAAAATGATCCTCTTTTGTGGCTTTGTTCAACTCTATGTTATCAACACAAATTCTCCACTTACCATTTTTCTTGGGAACTAACATCAAAGGAGAGACCCACTCATCGTCAGAGATAGGGTAAATGAATCCTGCATCTAGCAATTTGTGCAGTTCTTTTTTGACTATATCTTTAAAAGCTGGATTCATCCTCCTTTGTGGTTGCTAGACTGGCTTGCAACCTTCTTTGATGTATATGTGGTGAGTACACATTAAGGGGTATCCTCCCTTCATTTCTTTGTAACTCCAAGCGAAGGCTTCTAGATCTTCCTTTAACATGTTGCATAACTTCTCTTCTTGGAGAGAAGAAAGAGATGGATCGGTTTTCAAGGTTCTCTCTGGGTTGAATTCTATGGTTTTGACACAGAGTGGGTTGGAATCGGCCAAGCATAAGTCAATTGGATGATTGTTCTGGGTTTCCTTTACTGTCTCTTCTAAGGGTAATGAACCGAGAGTTGGACTTCAGAGTAGGTGTTAAATCAAGTCATCCTCATCCTGCTCTCCTCCTCTCATGGTTGCTTCTAAAGCATAAATTTGGGCAGAATAAATGTCACCTTATTCCTCCTCCTCCAACCATAAAGGTAAGTCATGCTCTAGAGAAGGTTGAGCAGGAGGGTATAAGACTAACTGCTTGGAAATATGCCCATTCTTGATGGTCATATTCCTAGCTCTGCAACTAATGTAAGCATCGGCAGTGGCCAACCATGGCTTCCCAAGGATGAGAGGGTAACCAGTAAGCTTAGCCTTGGGCTGGAGAACTGGGAAATCTGCAGGGTACTCCCAAGAGTCAATGGAGACCATCACATCCTCCACAATTCCCTCAAGGGTTACTGTGGAATGGTCTGCAAGTTGTAGAACTGTTGTGGTCTTCCTCAATGAACCTTGGAGGTTGAACTTGAGCATGGTGTCCTTGGTCATCACATTAATGGAAACCCCAAGATTGATCAGAGTATGTGGGACAATGGTGCCATTGATGTGCACATCTAGTACAGGGCTTCTAAGGTCAAAATATTTTGGACAGATTACCTACCCCAACATTAAGTCGGACAGTTGCCCAATGACATTAACAGTAGGGGCATCCCTTTTTCGCCTCCGTGGATGCTTGAATAAATTCTCCTTAATCAACTTATTGTAAATAGGAACATATTTTATTGCCTGGAGAAGTGGGATCTTTACACAGATTTTTCAATTCTCACAGAAGTTCAGCCTCTTCTGGGGTAGGCTGGAGTGGTTGGGCTAATCTCTTAGGAAAGGGTGGATTTACTTTAAGGTTGCTTTCCTCTCTTTCTTACTTAACCTCCCTAGGTGGAGGTGGAGGTTGTTTATCTTGGAGAACTCTCCCAGATCTCAGGTTAATCTCCTGTATTTCCACAACATAAGTTGGATATGATGTCTCTCCACTGTACACTTGCTGTGTCTGCCTATTGTTCAGGTTCAAATTTGGTTGGGCAGGCATCTGGGGTTGCTTGTGTGGAGCAGAGTGTAGGAGCTATGTTTGGGTAGGTGGTGGAGGCAATAGAGCTGGAGCATTGTTGTATTGGGGCCTCCACCCGTGGAGTGGTGTATTCCACTGAGGTTGTGGTGGAGCATAAGGTTGAAATGACTGGCTGGCTGGTTTGGAGTGATATTGAGATGCATAGGACCAAGGAGGGGGTGTAGACCAGGAAGGATGAGCAGGGGGTCCCCAAGAACATATGGCTATGGTTTAAATTGGGGTTGTAATATGCATAAGGCGACCCTTGCATGCCCTGCTAGTATGGTCTAGGCCCATGAGGTCTCCTTTGGTTAATGTAGCAAAGCTGCTCAGTGATCCCTTCATCTCCTTGATATACAACTTTGAGTCTGGACAAAGAAGGGCACTTGTCTGTGGAGTGGTTTTCTTCATAGACCGAGCAAATTTCAATAGAGTTCAATGGACATTCATTCCTAGGATGCATCCTAGTGCATCTAGGACAAAACATGGCCAAGGCTCTCTCTGCTTCCTCCTGCTTCCTCTTAATGTTCATTGTGTCCATTTGCAAGGCA
Source organism: Pinus taeda (assembly GCA_000404065.3). NCBI lineage: Eukaryota > Viridiplantae > Streptophyta > Pinopsida > Pinales > Pinaceae > Pinus > Pinus taeda. The sequence goes on along the minus strand of APFE031345817.1, from coordinate 102,758 downwards.
AGGGTTTGTAACATCTCGCTTTTGAAATCTTCTAGCATGTTTCCAATTTCACCCTTGATGGATGAGTTGGAAAATGATGTACTGGCCATAGGTTGACTACCCCTACCTTTTTTCCTGGCTGTCCTAGAATGGTTTCTAAAGACAGTGTTGATATCCTCATAGGGTAATTGGTAGATATCTCCTCTTGCTAACAAATGTAAGGTATCCGAAAGATCATCTCTTACTCCCCTAAGTAGGACTAGCTTTAGTGACTCAGGGTCAAGTGTGCACCTGACCCTTTTGTAACTAAGTTGGAATCGTTCTTCATAATCCTCTAGGGATTCATCATTGCCTATGGTCATCCTGAAAAATTTCTTCTTTAGTATCTTTTGACCGACAGTAGTCATGATATTTGTTGTAAAGGCCCTGTTGCATCTGAGCCCAAGTTGTGATGCTATCTCTAGGTAAACCCATGAACCAGCGCAATTCTACATCCTTGAGGGTAGATGGAAATAGATTTAACTTTTTCTCATCATCTGTATAGTCATAGGTTCGACATATAAAAGAAAAATCAAATAGGAAAGTGTTGGGGTCCTCTGTGGTCATGCCATGGAAATGAGGTAGGGCAAAGGGGCTTATATTTTTCATCTTAGTGTCCCCATTGGTTTCCTTGATGGGGAAGGCACCCTCAACTCTCTCTATTCCCTCTGTCATTTCTATTTTCAACCATTGGTTCAGTAGGAATGGGTTCCTCTTTTCTTCTTCCCCTGTAGGTTCTTCAAATATGTCAGGTTGCTCACCTAAGGGTTCCTCCAGTTCACAACCATCGAAGAAGAGAGAAGGTTGGCTATTGGATGCAGTGGGGGTATTTGGAAAAAAATTCCCTAAGTTGTCCCTATTCCTACGAGGCATGAAAGGAAATATTTTTGGTTTGGTTTTGTAATTTTTTGTAAAGTTGGAAAGTACTTGTAGAATTGAAATTGCTGATTGAATGAAAATTATTGATAGAATGAAAAAGATACTTGTTGAATTGAAATCTTACTTGCAAAATGGAAAGGATAGCAGACAATGCAAAATGAAAGAAAGGAAACAACTAGATTACTCTTGCAGAAATAAACTAATGGTAGAATATTGAAGAGAAGAAATAGAAGAAAATAAAGGAGTAATCACATTCTACTCAGACACCTCCACGGTAATGACACCACAAACTGATGAGCGCTAGTATTGCAGCAAGGATGTTGCAACTCCTAGGCTACCAGCTTTATTTATCAACCCGGGGTTCGTACAAACTTGGAGGTGATAGTGCTGTATGGACAAGTAAAAGTGATGGTCCTACCTATTGTCACTGTTCAGCTGGCGAGAGACCACTGAGGTTCCAAGCCAGACTTCTACGAAGTCAGAAGATGCTTGATTCTTTGATGGAAGAAAGGTAAATCAACTCTAAGAGAGGTACTCTACTGCATTAATGGAGAAGGTCAACATGTAATGCTAAATCACACCATTCCCTAATTAACCATTTAAGAAGCTATGCTAGGCAGAAATGCTAAATCAACATAAAAAAAATGCTACTATCTAAGTTGCAGAAGTAACAAGCATCAAACAATACTAATGTGCAAGTAAAGAGACTAAACTAAATCTGTTTTTGCTTTTTTGGTCTTTTTATGCAAAATCAAGTATGCAAACTAATTGTTCTTGTGGATGTGGCAGGTGGATTAAGGGTGTTTGAGGATGGCTAGAAGGTGTATGAAGTGGTTGTATGGTGTGGAGGGTCCCTAGGTGGCTTTTGGTGACTTCCTAGAGGTTTTCCATCAATTCAGCCTCAAAACAGGCCATTTCAGGAAAACCTACAGGATGTACTAGAAACCTACAAGATGATCCTATAGGAATTACATGAAACCTATAGGATATAATCAAGAGCTAAATGTGAGGTGTAGGAAGTGATAAGAGGCTTAGGAAAGGTGTATGATGGGTGGAATGGAGTGGTAGAAGGTCTAGGATCACTTAGGAGTCAATATCCAAGGTAATAGATGGTTGGATTCACTCAACGTGCTTGGGAGAATTTCTATGAAAAATGATGGAAAACTAGTGAAAGTGATGGTGAAAACAAGGGATGGCTAAGGTGGATGAAGTGGAAGGTCGATGTTGGCTATGAAGTCTTAGTCTTCTTTTGAAGCACCTTCTCTGCATAAAACATGTGTGTCTTCCAAAAAGCTATGCAACAAGATACATTTTCATAAACTACACAAGCATAATTAATGAATCAACAGCCTATAATATGCATGAAGAAAGTTGCTGAAAGGAATGAAAGCATGAGTGAGGTCTACTGTAGAAATGGATATGAAGAAGTTGACAATGAAATCTACCTTGCAAAATTAACCAAATACTAAATTAAAGACAACAAACTCCAAAGCTCATAATAGAACTAGAAATCTGTGCTTTTGGGGCTGCTTAAGGGTCCCTTCCTCAAGTCATGGTCCCAGAGGGAGGAAGTGAGGTCAAGACACCTGCTAACAACCTTGTGGTGATCCTTTTTATCCTTGCTAACCTGCTACTTGAAATAAGGCACAAATGGAAGCAAACTATTGAACAACCAATCTAATCTACACGACTGGTAATGGAAATGCATCTAAAAAGAAAATTAACAATGAAGCTATGAATCTACACTAAACATACATGTACAATAAAGAGGAGCTTTGGATTCTAGGGTTGGGCCCTAACTCAATAGCTTCAACCCTTTGAGTTAACTCAGTGCTGGCTCAAAACAAAACTCATTCTTATTACCAAAACAACAAATTACATCAATAGAGCTATCACAAGTTTTGCAGCTCGAAAATAGATTAGAGTTTTACAATAAAAAATCCAAATCCTATTGAGGTCCTAGGCCTCTTTACTTATACATCTAAAGTCCCCAATGACTTCCTTAAAAATAGGGAGGCTTGGCTCCCAAACTGGAGATAAACTGGTGCTTTGTCTCTCACTTGATCGACTACCTTCTAGTCCTCATGATTTGGCTGTTTGCACTCCGAGCTGATGTGATGAATGGAAGAATATTTGAATGGAGGAGTAGTAAATGAGGAGGATTTACCTCCTACAATCCCTCTCCCTTGTCCCATTCTAGTTTTGACCTTGGTCTTTGCCAAAATTCCTTGATTTTCTCCTTTAATCCTGCATTCAATGCATATTAGACCACAAAGCATAATATCCAACTCTAACTCACCTCATAAACAAATTATAATAAAAAACATGTAATAAGTTATGAGAAAAGTTGGTTTGACTAAGCTAGGAGGTGAATTAAGGCCCATATAATTACCCAATGATGAGGCTCATCAAGTACAATGAAGCATCTATGAGAAGAGTATTCCAAAGCATGGACAAGATGACAAAAGAGTAGCCAGATGACAAGAAAACCTGATGTATGACATGAAAGTCACTTTCCACGAAAGAAGAAATGACATGACAAACTAGGAAGGAAAGTGATCGATGGATGGTGCCCTACGTAGAAGAAGTTCGAGCAAAGACTTCATGACATCAAGTAAGGAAGGAGATCAAGCAACTAAAGGACCCACAAAGAAGAAGTTGTTGATGAATGAAAGAGTCCCTAGTTAAGAGGGAGCTCTGACAAGTCCATGATCAATAAGGAGGTTTGGATCACCCCTAATTGCAAATGAGTGACAATTGTGTTTTTCCATTTCCTGGGTCATGCACTAGACCAGGACTAACAACCATAAGTCTAGATGAAGGCCATGAATGGAAATGTAGACACAAGATAGACACAACATTCTTGTCTTCTCTTGGGAAGAAAGAATGGGAGGATTAGGTAATCATATGGCATCTGATACTCTTTAAGGATGTGTAGGGCATCCAAGACAAGAGTAGGCAAGATGACCGATATTCTTTGAGGGCTGGGAACCCAAGATAAGAATAGTCCTAGAAGGTCATACTGAGTGAACATTCGGGTGGCTATGTACCTTGAGAGACAATGATGAAGGTGTCTATAAATCATTGGTCTCGCCAGCATTGTATTTCATGATCTCATGAAGAGATGGAGCTGTTAGTCAAGGCCTTGCAATATGAAAGTGATGGTGGATATGATGCTATAACAGATGGATTGCAAATCCGGTTTCTCTTATGTGAATTCTTCAAGATTGATAATATCCAAACACCTTGTAATGTTTTATGAATACCTCCCTAGTTAAGAGGGAGTGTTGAAAGAAATGTAACTAGGTTCGGTCTTCATAAATATACTTTTGATATTCGTATTTATTCAAGAAAAGAAATGTTATTTTATATGTCAATGAGTTTCTTTCTCATTGAAGTCGGTCTAGCACATGTCAAAGTGCTATAGAAAAGTCAAAGAGTCAAAATAATTATGTTGAAGACCTTAAGGGCATGTTACATTATGTATATTTATGTATAAGAGTCAAAGAAGACACCTCCAAGAAAATTCAAGTCTCCTCCTATCAAAGACACCATCAAAAGAAGTAATGAAACCATTAAAAGCACCTATTACAGCAAACAAAATCAAGTCAGCCTCAAAGCTACAAGTCGACCTACAAGTCAGCCTAAAAGGAGGAACAAATCTCTATATATAGAGGTTGTCCACTCCCTCAAAAGATAACACATTCCTCTCTGAAATATGCAAAGGTAAAAAGGCAAGAAAAGGTGGAAAAGAGCAAAGGAAAAGGGTCTCAAAGTGCAGTGAGGAAGAAGGGTATACAACCAAAGTTAAAGAGGTTTGTTTTAGGGCTAAAATAGTCACACGTGCAAGGAAACCGAGGGTTGTCCCCGCGGCTATGACATCAGAAGTTCATAGTCATACATATATCTTTGTTTCGGGCTAAATCTAGGCCTACAAGGCCTTCTACTCAAATGTAGAAGAAAGACACTCAAGCGAAGGAGAGAAGGGAATGAAACACTAAGTGAACCTCCCACAAGTGCAAGAAATCAGGGCAACAAAACTACAATACAATCATACACTCATATCTCAAGAAGTATCTTGTTTGGTTAAAGAAGAAGTCTACTTGAGCAAGGGATAGAAGAGGAACGCCTCATCTAGAAGGCTCACTCAAGGAAGGTCTATCTCTAAATAAGAAACAAAGAAGGAAGACAAAGTGTTGGGAGCAAAGTGCCAGAAGGAGGAAGCCTATGTGCTTGGGAACAAAGTGCAGGAAAGAGGAGAGGATTTGACTTTTTCTTGGAGGACATTCTTATCAAGGGTATAAGGTTTGGCATTGATCAATAGAAGCTTCAATAAGAGAAATTCATGAAAGTGTTTTCCTCTTAAGAGAAGAGAGGTTTTGGCCCTCGCAGAGAGCCAACATCTTGTGTTCTTGTTCTTATGTTTTGGTAGTGGTTTTATGAAGTGTAGTCACATGCATTAATAATAAAAAGAATAATATTAAGCTAACAAGAAAAAGTAAAAAGACTCCACAAATTGTTATCAAGTAACAAAGAATCTTACTATCAACCAATAGAGCTCCTTTAACTTGCTCTAATGGTGGCCCTAGATGAAGAAAACGAGGCTTTCACCCATGTTTTGAGAGTCATTAAGAAAATCTGTGATATCGCTATCTCTCTTTTGAAGCACCGGGATCTTAAAACATTGACTCGTGAGTAGTTGGTGGAGAGGTGACATCGGTACAGAGGCATGACGTAGAGGCCAAGTTGTAAATAGTATAACTCAGTAGTGTCATGAATTCAAATAGTATAACTGGGTAGTCTGATAAACTTTTTTGGTAAACAAAGAAAAACCTCTACCCACATGTCATATTTTGATTTGATTGAACAATGAAAATGAAAATTTGGGATTGATTGGGGTGAACATTGTTTGCTTACTCCAAACTCACAAAGAAAATGTCTATGGATGAAAATATCTTTCAAAATGATACATATTCAAATCCATATTTTTATGTGAGACATAACTCATTCTACACCCATCCAATAGCCACATACTTATATGAAGTGCATTATTCATGTACGTGATATTTAAAAATATACACGGTGTAGTGGGCAGGGGAGCCATTTGAATAGTTGATTTCCCTTAATAAATAATAACAACAACATTAAAGAATCAATAATCACATAAAAGAATATGGGGCCATTCCGTTTGGAGAGGCCACAGGTATGACTACTAAGAAGAACGAGAATATGATAATTGCACCCATCTACCAATGCTAGGAATACCCTTACACACAATGAAGAAAAAAGATAATAGGCCGGAGGAGCCAAGGCAGTGATGACAGGAGTAGTAACCGTTATCTGATAATATCCTGGTGAACAAAATCCCAGAGGGAGTAGTTAAATATATCAACTCAATGATTATCAACTTGATGAGCCTCTGATTCATTGAGAACCTGTGAGTGGTAAAAGATGGTGCTAGAATGGTCACTAGCAGCTGGTCCTTGTCAAGCAAGTTGTTTATCCAGAAATCTACGGTAAAGAAATTGTCGTAACTCATAACTGGAGAAGAGATGGATCTTATCTATGGGCGACACACCATGTTGGAAGGATCCAAATATGGCGGAGAGAAAGCCTCCAGGTTGGAGTCTGTAGAATATAAGAAATCTATCTTGAAATTATAGGAATTGTAGTCTTTGTTGGGATTACTCCCACAAGGACGCGACCATCGGGCATGAGATGGCAGTTGGAACCATAGATCCTGGGGACAGTAGATGGCCTGAGCACTTGGAATATTTGGAAGGATTGGTGCAGGTTAGCATGATTAGTCAAATTAACATCATTAGTCTTTAAAGTTTTATAAAGAACAGGGTGAAGAACTGGACTTTGAGCGAGGCCATAGCCGACGGTGCTTTTGCAATCCCCATTGATAATAAGGATGTCTGCTATTGGAAGGAGCAACATTTCTCTCATGACTCTGGGCATTAGCATCGTCTCCACAATCAAATATAGATCTGAATTGGTGAATCTCAACTGGTCGCAGCTGGAAGAAATCAACCCTGATTAGCTTCCACATAAGACGATCCATTGCCTGCTCCACCACAAACTAATACCTTTGGTTCTGAAATCGCTGTAGATCTCTCCAGCGGAAGCAACACGGAGGAGTCAGAGCTAGGGAAGTTCTTAGGTCCGCTCGACGTTTCTGGGTATATCTGCAGTACTTTATTCTTAGCATAATAAAATAAAATCGACTTCGTATTATAAAATATGAATAAATTGCCGTCTGGTGCCAGGTGAATGAAGGGATACATAATTCCATTGTTGCTCGCATTAAAAACCTGCCATCCATAATAGACTCCCTGGCTCCAAATGTCGCTGCTCTAGGGTAGGAACTCGTAATTAAAATCCCACCACCCGCCAAAAATCATAATTCTTCCGTTCGGTAAAATATGATTTGTAGCATGTCGCCTCTTGCCCAGGAATTCTCCAAGTGACCGGTCCCTCCAATCGCAGGAACCATTTTCGTACGGAGCCGTGACGCAGACGCCAAGTTGAGTGGCGACGGTGGTACAAAGGCCTGAGGTAGACGCCAAGTTGTAAATGGTATAACTCGGTAATCGCATGAACTTTTATGGTAAACAAAGAAAAACGTCCACCCACGTGTCTGATTTTGATTTGATTGAAAGATTAAAACAAAAGTTTTTGGATTGGTGTATGATTTTGATTTGATTGGTAAAAGTTTAAAAATTTGAAATAAAACAAGAAGCAAAATTTGAAAAAGGAATATCCCTCAATGAATTAGGTTGATTGTTCTTTTTCATCTTCTTGTTAGCAAAACCAAATCCTTAAATCAAATCTATCAAAACCTCCACTAGAAAGAAGACAAAAATAAGAAACAAAAAAGTAAAAAAGAACAAAAACTAAGAAAAGATGAATATCAACATGTACACATACCTGAGAGAAATTCATACCAAATTACCTTATAAATCTTGACATCCTCATATGAAGAGTATATAGAAAAAGGCAAGACATGTTACATTTATCTGCAAGTTTTTATATTGTTGAAGATCATCAAATTATTGGGTGTAAATGATGCACAATATGCTACAAGGATTCTTCATAGGATAAAATAAAAAGAGATTGACATATGAATAAAGTGAATGAAGTGATATTGCATGCCAAAATTCGATTAAGCTATTATTTAAAATGCAAATTCTAATCTTATAGCAACTATGTATGTAAAAGTAAAAAAATGAGCACAATATTTGAGTTAACATCTTATAATATGGAGTTTACCATTGTAGATTAATGATGATGATCAAATAAAAAGCTTGATGAATGATAACCCATTATAATTAGGATGATAACTGAATGAATGGTAAAAACTCATTCCTGTTCATTAAAATACCATAATTGCTTTATTTTAGAAGAAAATAAAAACAAACTAAACAAAGCTAAATTTATTCCTTCTTTAACTCTTATGAAGGAAAATGACTAGGTATAGTCATATTTCGAATGCAACCAAGTAATCACTTTATTTCCTGCACAAATATGTACAACAAATATTAGTGACAAAAATTCAACAAATATTGAAATATCAATAGAAAACTTATGTGTACCTATTACTAATGTATTTACAAAAATAATTTTATTTGCAATCATCCTTTCTTCAGATATGTCCTCCAACCAAATACCTAATGGGTCATATAAGTATGGATGGACATTTTTTAGAGACTGGAGGAGATGAAATGGAAGAAAGGATGAACAAATATTAACAATGTTGCTAGTAATTAGCTTATTAAAAGAGTCATCCAAATGACCTTCAAATGGATACTTAAGGGGATCATTGGATGAGTTAGGTGATTGGCATAATGATGGTTTTATACTATCAAGTGTTTGAAAAATTAAGCGTTGACGAATTAGATTTTGAACTTTATGTACTTTTAATGATACACTTGATAAATATTTAATGTCAATTTCTTTGAAATGACAACCATTAGTATTTACCCTATGGTTAGAGGACAATTGAGATTGATTTACAAAAAAATACTTCCCACAGGTATTGAATTGAATAATATAATTGATATCAGTATAAGCATCTACTTTTGGAAATGATAAAGGTTCAAGATCAAGATCGAAGAAAGGTAGTTGAGAATCGAAAATGGGAACGAAAAGGTCATTACAATTTGATGCAGTTTCAAAATGAAATTCTTCATTGGTAACATTGGTAAAAGGAAAATATTCATCTTGAAACACACATGAGTAATGGGAAATATGAGAAATTGATTTAGTTATCTTATGTTTTGCATAACTATCATAAATATTTTGACTAAAATTCTCCTCCTTTACAAAAACGTTAGATTCATCAAAATGATCAAATTCAAATTTAGGAGAATTTTCAGAATCATAAAAATTGTAATCTATTGATAACTCATTACCTTGATTAAATTTGTGTGACAATTCATTACTAATAGGGTCTAAAGTAATTCCTTTATCTTCTTTAAAATTGTATGTGTCAAAAGGAATCTATAAAGATTTAGTAAAATAAATGTCATTGTTGAACAAATCTGGGTAAAGGGAGTAATGACTATATGTAGAGATGAACATGAAAAGTTCTTTATCTGAACATGTTTCATATTCATTTAAACATCTTCTAGATTCAAGCTCTTCTGCAATGTTTTATTTTTCCTGAGAATGAGTTTCTAATTTACTTTGGTCAATAGCATGACATAAATCAAAAGTATCATTTCTACAATACACATAATTTGCATTAATAATTTATACTTGTTGATTTGCTCAATTTGTAGTAATAGTGGATTCATTTGAATTGTCAACAATATTATCTAGAGAAATATTAAGATCAATAGTAAGATGATGATGTAGATCCTTGCATTGATGAGATATATCATTCATAGATTATGCATTGTTAATTTGATTTGACTAAGATGTGCTATTTAAAATGGGTGGATCTTCAACAATTAATACATTTTACACACAAGGAGAAGGAAAAGAAAGTTCGTTTTGTAACCATTCCAAAAATACCTCATTTGTAGGTTGGTCTTTAGAATCGAATTTTAAACATACCAATTTGAATATGAGAATGAAATCAACTAAGTCTTTGTTTTCTAACTTTCTCAAATTCTCAATTTCTTCACATACCTCATCATGATTGCAATTCACAAATGTATGAAGGAATATCAATGTGCACTCATGCCAACTTCGGATCGAGGAAACTGGAAGCGATTCACACCAATGTTTGGCAAAGGATGTAAGAGTTATAGTAAAAATATTGCATAGATCAAGTTTGTCAAGATCAATAACAGAATGAGCAAAATTTAAAGAAAACTAAAGGATATGTTCAAATGTAGAGGTATTACCTTCACCATCAAATTTTACATTCGTCAAGCGTCTTGTGATTTCGATTGGAGTATTACAATTCAAGGGTTGAGGGATACAAATCCAAACAAAATGTTTAGTGTGATTCATCTAGAAAAACTAGACTTTACGATTCAAGACTCAACAAATACACCTTAAGGAGGCCCTCTTTCTAGCACCAAAAATGTTGAAGGCTCAAAATGACCATTCAACACTATAAGGGAGAACACCGAGTTGGGAACTTAAACCGGATCCCTTTCCGTTTGGAATGGTGGTTCCAAATGGTTAAATTAGGTCTGGTTACCTTCTCTCTTTCTCTGTTGGCTTATAGTGTTTCTACTTCTTACCAACAAGAAGAGAAATATCGGATTGACCTTCTTGCAAAACTCTTGCAAAGAAGTAAACCCTTAAGCTAATTAATGGCCCAGCTAATCCGCATGGAGGGTTAACCTATGTGAATCTAAGTGTTAGTGTAGCCTATATATGTCTTATACTAACCTATGCATTACTATGTTAAGTTACATTAATTTTAGTCCTAATGTTACTATATTGAATATATCTTAATGTTATCCTAATACTAAGGTTATGTTAGTCATTAATATAAGTTAATATAAATCTTCTATATATATATATATAATGCTACAATGTTACTTATTATTATACCTGCCGTAGGTAGTGTATAACGTATTCCGTTTTGCACTGACTACCTATTAGTTGTGTTTAACCAATTTTTTTTTGCAAGTCCTCCATAGTTTAACATTAATAGTTGAATTTTATTTGTTTGTCATAATATTTAAATTTATTTATTTAAAATGTGACTGGTTCAATTTTTACACCTCTTATTTTGTCATCATTGCTTATGCACTAATGTGATTAATAAAAAAACAATAATTACCATACAACCCACAATACTGGTGTCACATCATTCTATATACCAGCTCTGCGATTAATTTAATAGAGGTGTCATGTCATTATATATACCAGCGCTGTGATTAATTTAATAAAATTTTTGTGAGGGAGCTTTAATATTCTCACACGCCCTAAGTATTTAATCATAGGCTCCTCCAACCCCACCTACACCAAGCCCTAGGAAGCATGACATTGTAGTTTCACTTAGTAAACATAGATAATTAGTTGTTGTACACTAAAATATTTTCAAATATTATTAAATATCGACAAATATTCAGTTATAAATGCATGGTGTACCTTTCGTCAGAACAATTAATTCTCAGGGCCAATTGAACGCAGTAAACTTAAATAATTCTCTATCAATAAAATCCATCCTCTTCTTGGATATCGAAGCTAACATGTGGATTTTCTAGAAAAACATGGGCCTCAGGGTCCATTTAATAGATTTTTATATTGTTTCTCTTATAACTCAATTATAATGCTTATGATATTTGGACATCAACGCAGGTGTAGTGGGGTGTTTGAGTGAGTGCATGTTAATTATTTTCATTATTTTAGTTCTGGTGTGATCTATATTTGTTTACGAAAAAAATTGACATTTTACAATAATATATGGTAAAATTTAGAAGTATTTGCTAATACATTTATTTTTTTTGTTTATGATAAAGTATATAAAATATTTATTTGAGAAACTATTTATGTAAATAAATTTATGTTACCTAACTGTTCAAGATCATATGGGGCTTTTCTTAATTTTGTATCTTAGTTTGATAAAGATAGACATTTCATATCTTTATAACATGAAATAGCTTAAATCTAAATATGACATTTGTAATTAATTTGCAAAGTAAATTTCTAATTAATATGTAAATTGAAGAGTCTTTGAATTTTTACATAGTAAAAAGATTATTAAAAGAATTTATATATA